>JACYXH010000070.1:242500-257500 GCA_026745465.1 Lota lota | reverse complement strand
GAGAGAGAGAGAGAGAGAGAGAGAGAGAGAGAGAGAGAGAGAGAGAGAGAGAGACAAAGACAGAGAGAGAGAGAGAGAGAGAGAGAGAGAGAGAGAGACAAAGACAGAGAGAGAGCTTGAGAGCGAGAGAGAGAGAGAGAGAGAGAGCTGAAGACTCACTCAAACCTTTCTTCTTTAGGTGTGCCATCTCTTCATCGTTTTTACATCAAGACATGACATCATTGACATCTCAACCAATCAGAGTGGATTCGGCATCCACTCTGAGAGAGCTGCTGCCTCTGCTGTTGAGGGGGGGCTGAGGGGCTGGGGGGCAGTTTATTTGTGCTAAACTCCATCTTTCTGTCGACGTCTCTTGCTGATTTTGTTTTGCTCAAGGTTGTTTATCGGCTTCAATGCCGGAGGCCATTGTGTGTCAAAAAGTATGTGTGTGTCTCTCACTCTCTCTCCATCCATCTATTTTTCTCTCTGCATGTGTGTGTGTTTCTGTGTGCATGTGTCTGTGTGTTTGATTGTGTGTTGTTGTGTATTGGTCTTTATGTCTGTGGGTGTTAATATTTTATAGGCATTCTATCTAACTGGGAGGAATAAATGAACTGTGTGCATTTTGCCATGCGTGCAGAATTCATCATTTTTATGTTTCATATTGTGCACATAAACATGGTACGCCACAAGTTGCCCTAAGATTAGGTCATCACTCTTTACAAAATATCTGAGTATCAATTCCACCTTTCAGATTCAGATAACATCTTGGCCTCATGTGTTTTTTATGTATCTGTGTATATGAGTGAGTAAGTGTGTGTGTGTGTGTGTGTGTGTGTGTGTGTGTGGCACTGTGCATGTGCATGTGTGTGTATGCATGTACACAGATGTACATAAGTGTGTGTGTAGACATTCAGTCAGGCTTTCAAAAAAGGGGCGTATATTTTCTCTATCTGATGAGCGCCTTAGCCAGTGATCTGCCTAAGTGTCATCATGGGTAATTATGTGAGTCTGCTGGTATTCTGTACTTCTCGCAAAGCCCTGTGGGATACAGCAAAACCACATTAAACCATGTGAATTTACGAGGAATTGTCAAGTCTTGGATAACGTTTCTATTCCTAAAGTGTCTCCTTTTGGCCCCCTAAATCAACTTCATCTCCTCGTCAAGACCCCCTAAAGCCTCTGACTTCTCCTACAGTGCCTTCCTCTCTAGTTGTTCTTCCTCTTTATAACAGCAGTGCAATCATTGAGGCTTGGCCTTCGCTAAGCCTGTAGCATCCGGCAATTGACTAGAAGCCGGGCTGGTAGTGTCGTCCACCAGAGCTGCTGAAAGCTTTAAGCAGAAACCCTGTAACTCTTATGCTTCTACAAACTCAGAGGGTTCAGTAACACGTCTCGTGCTTTCTGAGGTAGCATCCACACACACAGATTTACGCACACACAAGCACACACACACACACACACACACACACACACACACACACAGATTTACAGGTCAGCCGTACAAGACAACAACCAGGTCACACCTAACGGTTGTCTTGCTCAAAGGCACCCCCATCAAACCAGCAACCCTCCAGGATGAGCTGCTGCTTCCCCTGTGTGGGTGTGTGTGTGTTTATGTGTGTGTATGTGTGTGTGTTTATGTGTGTGTGTGTGTATGTGTGTGTGTTTATGTGTGTGTGTGTGTGTGTGTGTGTGTGTGTGCGTGTGCTAAACATCAGAACAACTAGGCTGCTGTTACATACTGTGTATAGCATTAAAGATTGTTGATATTCATTAAGGGGAACAGCTCGACGCATCTGTCTGCTGGAAGGCATTTGACCCCTCGGGGACCCCTGCCTCCACCTGGGACCCCCGTGGGGTTCACTACCCATCTTAGGTGATGAGTCGGAATACTATCCCTGTCCAGAACAGGATGGAATACACACACACACGCACACACATATCCTCATACATACACACACACACACACACACACATACACAAACACACACACACACACACACGGGCACAAAAACATGCACACAGATGGCGAAATCCTCTTACGGTTGATCACAATTGGCACAATTAATCACAAGCTGGCTGCATTCGGCGGGTCGCCCCATCAATGGATAAACAGCCCGCAATTGGTTTACATTCGTGTGGATTGGCTGTTTAGGATCTCTCTGGAGATGGAAGACCACCATATTCATCAAAGCAGGGATGAATATGGTGGATTCTTTTGTTGCCCCTCCAGTAAATTGACCATATCCAGTTGTGTCCCCACCTCCATCAGATTACTTTAGTCATTAAACTGTTTCCACTCATTGGACGTAAATTTTTCGGACAATTGACAAAGATCTTGCACATGCTTGTTGTTGGTTTGAATTCAGTTGGAGTTCAAAACCTACCTGTAGGCATGCCTGATCAAGATGCCCCTAACCCCTACCAGCTTTTCAATGACATGCCCCTCATCAATGTAAGTTGCTTTAGACAAACGCATCTGCTGAATGACTTTGAAACAGGGCTGTAACATCCAACATGGCGGCTTCCTCCACCAGTCAATCCTATAGTTTACTTTCCTTTTAGCGTGGGGGTTAGTAGTTAGCGGGGGCAGGGACTGCAGGGTGCAGGGATTAAGCAGTGCTTGCAGTCTGAGAGGCAGCTATGCTAATGGTGACATGACTTGGGGATAAGCAAGGCTCTCTTATCAGGGCCCGGCACTCTGAGGTAGCTTTAAGCTGTCTCACCGGCACATCCCACATTGTAAAGCACTTGAAACCTCTGTTTAACCCCTCTCCATCTCTCTCTCTCTCTCTCTCTCTCTCTCTCTCTCTCTCTCTCTCTCTCTCTCTCTCTCTCTCTCTCTCTCTCTCTCTCTCTCTCTCTCTCTCTCTCTCTCTCTCTCTCTCTCTCTCTCTCTCTCTCTCTCTCTCTCTCTCTCCTCCATATATGCAAATGTCTGGCAATGCATGCCGTTCCGCAAACACAGATACACACAGCCCATACACCACCTTCCCTTATGTCTATCCCTTTTCGCCTACAGCTCTCCCTCTACTATACCACTATACCACCCCCTCCTCCTCTCTCCTATATTACACCCCCCCCCCCCCCCCCCCCCTTCAGTGTAGCGTTTCATTACACATCCTTTGGTTTGCCGATACATTCCTATCAGTTTACCTTTCCTGCCGACTGCGGCCGTAAACCGTCCAGTAGGAACCCCTGCCAGAGCATTTTAACGGTTCTGGTAACATATCAGAAGCGACCCCGCAGACTGCAGACTGCAGACTGCAGTAGCTGTGGCCAGTTTTATGACCCGAGAGTGCGTACGCGTGTCTCTGTGTGCGTGTGTGTTTTTTCCTTGTGTTTGCAGCAGCACGTGTCTTTGCGTGTGTTGTGACCTTCGCGGCGCAGACAGAGCGACTGCAGGCCCAACCATGTGGTATGATATATTGACTACTAGGACTGAACGGGGAGGTTAGGCTAGCTGGTGGGGACGGGGGGACGGGGGGACGGGGGGACGGGGGGACGGGGGGACGGGGGGACGGGGGGACGGGGGGACGGGGGGACGGGGGGACGGGGGGACGGGGGGACGGGGGGGGGAAGGCAGGCAGGGAGCGGGTCATTTCCTCGAGACCACTGCAAGGTCTCTTATTGGAAGCCCCTTCAGGCTTCAATGCAACTGCCACAACAGAAAATAACCAGGGCCACATGTGGGGCCCCAGTCAGACATGCTTGGATATTAGCTTGTTTTTAACCTAAGTACATTTCTGCGCTGACGGGGCTGTAAATCTGGAGGTTGGCTGTGTCTGCACTCCAGTCTGCCTCCCGCCGTGCAGCGATGGAAATGCAGAACGACGGCACAAAGCCAGACCGTCTGACCACACTCTGCATTTTAACCACATCAGCACATCCGCCTCCCCCCCCCCCCCCCCCCCCCCCCCCCCTTTTCCCCCAAGGCCCTGGCGTAACAGATAAGACTGAGCAATCCAGACGAAATGAGACAAGCTCACCATCCCATCTAAAACACAAAATTCGGTTCGGATTTGCAGTAGAGAGCATTAAAATGATGTCAGTACAACCACTATAACTGTGTAATATACGGGGTCCAGTTTCACCTTTATGGGTGCTACCACTCAATTCAACTAACACCCAACTGTATTATAGTAGTGTGATGGAAATATGTGTTGTATTAAATGCTTCGCAGGAGCCTCGGGTAGCCGTAAATAGAATACCCAGAGGACTGGGCTGGGGTTGCTTGGCAACAAACACGAATTCAAGGAGATAAAGCAGCAGAATTTGTAGTTGCAAAACGGCTGCAAACAGAGGTGGTCATGTGTGCGTGTGTGAGCTCCGACATCAAGGGCACGAATCTTTGGTCAAAGTGTGCATCCAGAGCAAGACCATACACTGTAATAAATATGGACATAGCTTCCGTGATGTCACCCATTGGTTACACACAACCGTTTCGAAGCCGTAGATTTAGCATTATGGGCGCCGCCATTGCTTGAGATTTGATGTAACCAGCAGCGGAAACTATCATTATTTAGCACATTGATGGCAGGAATTGATTGGCCACCTCGCAAAAGGAGGATAAAGATAGCCGTTGAATTTGCATTTAGTGATTAGTAATCTATGGCCAGAACTCATTAATATTCATTCTTATTAACCTTTTAATGAAATAAAACAGTCAAACGAGACCTCTCAAAATAACATATGGAAATGAACGAGCCACTGAGATTATAACTGAATGAAGAAAACATTTATTCGCTTTATATTACACTAATACAATATTCCCATTGACTTAGAAAGTTAACCATTCTTCTTGCATCGAACCACTGTGGGCCACCTATAGGCCGTTAGATTAACTACATGTTAGCTGCTTCCGCCAGGGCATTTGGTCCAGACACACACTTTGAATACCAGATCACTGCTCCCTGGTTCAAAGTGTGTGTCAACCAACAGCAGACATCCATATTTCATACGGTTACTGCATCCAGTGTGTGTCGTCATCCTCAGGGGACTGCACTGAGTGGTCGTTACCTGGCTCCGATGTAGAGGGTCCGGTTCACCTGGAGAACCCGCTGGATGTGCAGTGGTTCCTGCCTCAGCGACGTCACATGAGGTCGGCCCAAAAACACCGGGTACCGCCTCACCACTGTCAGGGAGGGAGAGAGGGAGAGAGAGAGAGAGAGAGAGAGAGAGAGAGAGAGAGAGAGAGAGAGAGAGAGAGAGAGAGAGAGAGAGAGAGAGAGAGAACAGAAAGAGACACATTGGTTCATTGTGTGCTGAATACAAATCATCCACAGGAGACACGGCACGCCACTTAGAACCTGATGCAAGTATTGCCTCTTCAGTACAGTTTATACAAACTGTACTGGAGGGCATTATTTGCAACTCCATTACAGATTCATATAATTTGAGTTATGGTGGATATAAGGTTGGATCAAATTTGAGTAAGGATATGTATAGGTAGGTAGGCAGGTATGTAGTATAAGTATTTATTGAATGTTTTTTTTTCTAAACTTACTTTCTCAGTGTTCATTTCTAAAATTGGTCGACCATGTTAATATTAAAATAATATATAAGAATTGTACACACTTCAATATTTATTTATTTAAGTAATTTCATAATCGCAAGATCCAACATAAGAAGGAAGAAGGAAAGAAGATGGGTAAGGTGAGGAAGGATGTTAAGTAAGAAGGACAGTAGGAAAGTAGTAAGGTTGGTTGAAAGTAGGTAGGTATAAAGGTAGGATAAACATAGGCAGATAGGTATGTAGGTAGAAGGAAACCAATACATAAGAAAAATAATGTACAGAGACAAGCTCCACGCTACATCTGTTAATTTTCCCTCCTCTGTAGATCTGTCTTGTAGAGTGACGATGGATGGTGATCGACAGTTGAGCAATAATACTGTTCTCCCGGTTGTCAAGATTCTTTGTTTGTGTTTGTATTTGGCGGCAGATGCAGAAAACAATTTTGTCACAAAAGACTAGTTCAAAGCGACGGCCAAGGAGAGATTGAGATTCTGCTATGTTCAATGATTAAAGACACATCTGAGGGAACATGTTGTATGAAACAAAAGATTCCATTTTGAGAGAAATCAAAAGAATGAAGTTTGGTTGCTTAATCAACCACTTAGACCAGGGTTTTTCTTTCTCTCTGTTCTCTGTTCTGAAATGAAGAATGGAGGAAAGAAAGAAACAAATAAAGACACATACTCATATGTATCCACCCGAACATCCATCCATCCATTCATCCATCATCCATCTATCCAACCCCCTCTTTACTAAGAGGAAAAGAGAGCGAGAGCAAGAAAGAGAGCTAGAAAGAGTCAGAGAGAGAGAGACAGAGAGAGGGATGGAGAGTCAGTGAGAGAGAGAGAGAGATAAACAGAAACTTGGAAAAAAAGCTAAGAAAACCATGTTTGCTTGGTTATCCTCAACATGTCAGTGTGTAGTGTGGGCCTCAGTGAGCTGAAAAGAGCTCCTTTCATTTCGGTGTGGCCTCTGATTTCCTCTGCTCCATTCATCACAGCTACACAGCATACATATTCCCAGCTCTTCCAGGACTTCCTAGCTTCCAACCCCATCCTCTTTCAGCAGTTTCCTTCCTTTTGTTTTTCCTTCCTGCCTTCCTCAGCCCTGCTCTGTTCCCCAGCACTATTGTTTTATCCTACCGCAGTTTCAATTCAATGCAATTCAATTCAAATAATTTCAATCCAATGCAATTCAATTCAATTCAGTTCATTTCAATTCAATTCAATTCAATATGATTTAATATGATTTAACCCAACTCAACATATAGACTCCTTTACATGTAACAGGATACTAAGGAATCAGTGTAAAATAGACCACTGACCTACTCAACCTGTCCATGTACAGCTAAGTGACCTGAGCCTAGTGTGAGCCAGGCCCCAGCATCAGGGCTTCTCAGGAGCAGTGCCCCTCCAACATGCCTGTCAGGCGGCACTCTGCTCTGTAGCGCATTGATAAGTTGAGAAGGCTGAAGGCTCTGCTGGGAAACCTTCCATCGACAGTATTGATCTGTGATCGATCAGGCCCTGTCTACGTGGCAGACTGCTGATCTGGTGCGGAGACACAGAGTCTGAGTGTACAATGAGCTGGGGGTCCCCTCTGGGATCCCAGCACGCGCTCCTGCTGCTTCTGTGTGGGAAAACAACACAGGGAATTTGTGTGTGTGTGTGTGTGTGTGTGTGTGCCCTGACCTAGCAAGCATGGGTACGAAGCCATTCGTGTGGGAGTCTATCCGACCACGGCGCCTACACCCTGACCCCCTCAACAGCCTCCCACAACCCTCCCACCCTCCCCTCCTCACCCGACACCCTCGGTGTTGAGACCTGACCTCGACGCGTCACACATCAACCCCACACGCGTGAGGAGAGGGGAGAGAGAGCAGAGCAGAGAGAGGGGGAGGGTGAGGGAGGGGGAGTGGGTGTGTGTGTGTGTGTGTGTGTGGGGAGGGGGGGGGGGGGGGGTTATGTTGGAGGGTGATCGGCGATCATTACCGTCAGTGGGGATGAAGTTTAGGGGTCCTGGTTCCTCGGGGAACGCGTAGCTGGTCATTCGCAGGAGCCACAGCAGCAGGAAGAAGTAGGGAGGGGCCACCGTCGCCATGGCAACAGGAAGCCCAAGCTCTGTGGAGATCAATAAAAAAATAGAGAGAGAGAGAGAGAGAGAGAGAGAGAGAGAGAGAGAGAGAGAGAGAGAGTGTGCTGTTAAGATATACCTACACAAATACTTGCAGTCCATTTGGGAGTGTACAGTTACGCAAGGTACACACACACAAGCATAATAAACATATCTGTCAAATCACTTCCTCGCCCGCTCACCTTACACACACTTACCTCACACCCTCTCACCCACTGGGCTGCTATCCCGGGTAGGTAGCTAACCTATCTTTGTATTCTCTCTCTCTCTCTCTCTCTCTCTCTCTCTCTACCCTAATGAGAGCGGAGCTAAATAGCGGCAGGGAGCGGGAGATAAAGTCATCCGCTACCAAGATAGACACGCCCCTTCCAGAGCCCAGACCCCCCGAGCAGCCGGACCCCCAGAGCATAGACCGTGACGGCGGCTGCACACAGCCACCCCACATGGGGTGGCTGTGTCACTCCTCCCATGACACATCCACACCCACCCTGGGGAGCGGAAGGGAGATGGATGAGAGTGGTGGGGGAGGGGATGAACAATAGTTGTAGTATGGAAGTGAGAGGTGTGGGCGGGGTGTCAGCCTATAGGCATGGGGCGGTGGAGGGGGGACTGAAGAGAGAGAGGGACTGAAGAGAGAGAGATAGAGGAGAGAGAGAGAGCGAGGGGAGAGAGAGAGAGGAGAGACAAAGGAGAGAGAGAGAGAGAGAGAGAGAGAGAGAGAGAGAGAGAGAGAGAGAGAGAGAGAGAGAGAGAGAGAGAGAGAGAGAGAGAGAGAGAGAGAGAGACAGACAGAGAGAGAGAGAGAGAGAGACAGAGACAGAGACAGAGACAGAGGAGAGAGAGAGAATAGTTTAATTACTTAAAACAGATCAAGACCATTACCTCATTATATAATATTATAGTCCTACTTTCCATTGTATATACATATATACATTTGTTTTTTTAAGTACTATTGTTATTTAATATCCTCTGTTGAATTGTTTTATTTATTTTGCTTTGGCAATGTAAATTTATGTTTTCCATACCAATAAAGGCATTTGAATCTTGAATCAGTGAGAGTGAGAGAGTTAGTGAGTGAGTGAGTGAGAGAGAGAGAGAGTTGTTGGGAAGAGCTAAAAAGAGAGACAATGTGTGGTTGCTCAGCCAAACTGAACGCTTGCGGTGGATGGATGAAATCATTCTCTCACATCTACCATCGCTGTGGCGAGGATGCAAATGCAGGCATTGGGTTCCAGCATGTCGTAAAACACAAATGATACCCAAATTAAGTTGCTTCACCCGCTCCATCGAGTAAATAACAGCCGCTCTTCTGCCTCAGTAATAAGAGACACCTCAGGAATTACTATTGTCATCGGCATCGGATGCTTCTGGCACTCCTAGCAATTTAGTGCAATGTTCTGTGTGTGTGTCTGTGTGTGTGTGGGTGTGGGTGCGTGTCTGAGTGGCAGTTTATAGGAGTGTTGCCACCAAACACATTTAAAATGTTATTTCCGAATGTCTTGCGAGTGTCTCCGTGTGATTATGTTGATTCTATTTTCTTCCGGCTCCACAGGGTAGGAGACAGGAGTACGAGTGTGCCGGATATTTCCGAACCATTACCCGATCACATTCTTTTCATTTTGGGGTTTTGTTAGTATCGAATAATGCATCAAGTCATTTAGTTTTTCCAAAAACAAGTGACAAGAGTCAATCTTTGACTCTGTGAACAACAAATAAATCACATCCTCGTTGCCATTTGAGTGCTGCGCAATCACAACTTTTCATATTTGAATTCTCAAGGTCGGATTTCTGTATGCAAAATGGAAATATGCCACCAGTATTTTACTGCGGTCAGAGGCGCGACAGATGACACAATGCAAATACAGACACTTTGTCATGCTCAGAGTGTCCAATGTGCTCTTTGTTCTCCCTCTCCCCTTTGGTCAATCTCTCTCTCTCTCTCTCTCTCTACCTCCCACACTCTCTCTCTCTCTATCTATCTCCCACACTCTCTCTCTCTTTCTCTCACACACACAAACAGCTATTGTGAATCCTGTCCATTTAATGGACCTCTGGACACAACCTTATCTGGACACAATCTTTCATGCGACGTTCCGCAAATTCCTGACTGACGACCATATCTATGAGGGCGGCAAACTAATTGCTTGACACCCGAACCGCACAATTACAGGAGATGAAGGAGAAAGAGTGAGAGAGAGTCACCACCAAGAAGAAAGAGAGCGTGAGATCAGAGGAGAGATAAGAGTAAAGTAATGGCTGACGATGTCAGGGAGACGGGGAAAGCCCTGGAATGGGAGGGGAAAAGATAAGGGGGGCCCAAGAAGTCACTACACCCAATCAGAGATGGTGTTGTTTCTGCTTTTAATAATGTATGATTAAATGTTAGGCGGTATGTGCTCATTTAGCATAATTAAACACTGAGGGCTACATAGAATTTCATAAGACATCTGAATAAGCAGATAGAGAAGTGTAAGAGCAGATGGTGTGTGCGTGTGTGTGTATGTGTGTGTTTGTTCGGCATGTGTGTGAGTGTGTGTGTGTGTGCATGCGTGTTATAGATGTGCAGTAACGATAATTATGACAAATAGCTGTGGTGAAGTCCACTCCCAGGACAAGCCGCTGCTGTAGGGCATCAGCTGTAGGGAAGCACAGCATTAATGGTGAACAAGGCTTATTGTATGTCATATGACTCATTTGTCATTTGGAGGACAATCTTATCTAAGTACGGCGATGCCCCGGTCAGGTGTAAGAGAAAGGCTATGGATATTACTGAGGTTGTACCGGGGTTGTACCGAGGTTTTGCTATTTTGTGTGTGATAAGAAATAAAACTGAATTCATATTATTTTTATATGTTGGATGGTACGTGACTGAAAGCGGTTTAAGCAGGAACTCAGCATTTACAATCTTGCTAGGACAGAAACGTCTCTCTCTCTCTCTCTCTCTCTCTCTCTCTCTCTCTCTCTCTCTCTCTCTCTCTCTCTCTCTCTCTCTCTCTCTCTCTCTCTCTCTCTCTCTCTCTCTCTCTCTCTCTCTCTCTCTCTCTCTCTCTCTCTCTCTCTCTCTCTCTCTCTCTCTCTCTCTCTCTCTCTCTGTGTGTGTTTACCGCCTTTGGCCTGTCCATCAGAGTCCCGTTAACAAAGACTTGTTCATTGGCTCATTTCTACACCTCACCCCACATGTCAATTTAATTATGGCCATTTAGGCAGGTGATTCTCTAAACAGATCATTAAGAGATAGTTTAGCTGACGTATAAAAAAACAAGAGAGGGGGAAGAAGAGATAGAGGGAGAGAGAGAGAGAGTTATAGACTTCTCCCTGAACCCCTCCTGACACTGCCTCAGAGTGACCAACAATGCCAGAACATCCCCTCCGCCCCACCACTGATGGCCTTAGATAACAAATCTCTCAACCAATCAATGATGTTCAGTGTATTTAGCGGCGTCTCCTTAATGAAGACTGATATAGTTTTGAGAGAGAGAGAGCGAGAGAGAGCGAGAGAGAAAGTGTGTGAGAGAGAGAGAGAGAGAGAGAGAGAGAGAGAGAGAGAGAGAGAGAGAGAGAGAGAGAGAGAGAGAGAGAGAGAGAGAGAGAGAGAGAGAGACAGACACAGACAGAGCGAGAGAGAGGAGGGACCACAGACAGAGTGACTGTCGCAGTGGGGATTCTTTGCATGCAAATAAATTACAGCTAATTATTACACTTACACTATGTACTAATGTGCGGCTTATTTGTAGCTCATGTGCTCCGTCGTTATATTCAAGCTTCCGAGTCGCTCATTACCGTTGATATGGGTCTTGGATTGCAATCCCGTGATCTCTCACCTTCTCATTATTACTTTCACTACTAATTTAGCCCTCCTTTTTTCGAGCTTTTTATCCAGTCTATACCTCTGTTGTCACACCTTGTGGCTCTCTGGTTCTCTGCTATCACGCAGCCGACAGATATGTTCATTAGAAAATCATTGAAAGAAATAAGTGCCTGAAAGGAAACCAAGATTATGCATGTCCTACATTAGCAAGGCAGAAAATGGTAATGAAATTCCGCTGCATTAATGAGGGCACTGTAGCATTTGGGCTTTATATATGTGATTCAAATATCTAACACTGCGGCTGTGAAGTATTGTGCAAAGGTATCAGCGCCGATGTAAGACACACAACAGTCCAACAGGCAGCAATCTGTGCCACGAGCCCTCTTTCACCCTTCTTAGAAAATTAGGGGAATATAGGACAACATTTCAGCAAGGTCAATTTTCACTTAAATTATCCCTTTATCGGCCCCCGGTTACAGCACACAGGATAAGAACATTTCTTATATTTTTATCATTTATTTTCCTGTAGGACAGAAAAAACTCTCCTAACGTCCTGACTATGATATACTGGCACCACGGGATGCAGTAGGAAGCTTGGAGGACGTGACCGTCTTCTGTAACACAGATGGTGTAAACACTGGTTGTTTTCAAATGAAATAAAAGACACAGGCCCCAGAGAGTGGTGTGTTATTATAATTGTGTTTTTTTATGTGAATGAAAAGATCACTTGGCTCCGATCTCGAAGTGCAAAATCCTGTCACGTGAGACAGACACAGAGAGACACAAAGAGACACAGAAAGACACAGAGAGACAGAGCGCGAGCGAGAGAGAGAGAGAGAGAGAGAGAGAGAGAGAGAGAGAGAGAGAGAGAGAGAGAGAGAGAGAGAGAGAGAGAGAGAGAGAAAACTGGTTTCATGAGCTGCGTGGAAATCGATGACACGCATCCGCCATTGCTTCATCTGCTTGCATTGAACAATGGCAGGAGATGAGTTTCACAGCAGGGAGCATCGAGGCACACGGATCCAAGAGGAATTATAACAAATGCAACAATGTAGGAAAACATGAATACACTATAGCAGGAGCTGTTAATTTGACAACCCCAAATGGAAATAAATATAAAAGAGGAACAGCGAGCAGACAATTGCGTAATTTTTGGGGAAAACGGGGGAGTTGCTGAGGAGCGTGTACGGAATGTACGGAATGAGGCAGACAGAGTTCAGGAAAACACGAAAGTTAAAACACTGGCTGTTTCCACACAACCTCCTCACAGTTAATATCCTCCATTGAACTCAGTCTGTCAGGCCATTCCTCCCAAATGTATCTTGAGCACACACACACACACACGCATACACAGGTGAGCGTGCATACACAATCACACACATGCAAGCATACAGTCACACACACACACACACACACACACACGCGCATGCACATACACATCCCTTGAGTATTTGCCTCCCTCTCTCTCTCTCACTCTTTTTCTTGATCCCTCCCTCTTCCTCTCTCGCTGTCAGGCTTAATGTTAAAACAATGTTGGAATCCCCCCCTACTCATGTGAAACATAAAAATAGTTGCTATACATGGGACGTCAGTGTCCCGGATTTACTTTATTGGATATTTCCATTGCTATAAAGCTCCTGAGACTCAATAACATTCCAGAAAGAAAGAAAGAAAGAAAGAAAGAAAGAAAGAAAGAAAGAAAGAAAGAAAGAAAGAAAGAAAGAAAGAAAGAAAGAAAGAAAGAAAGAAAGAAAGAAAGAAAGAAAGAAAGAAAGAGAGAGAGAGATGGGGGGGGGGTTGGGAGAGGGAGTGGGCTGTACACAAAGTAAATAAAAGCAGGAGATACATATTCGGCAGGGATGCTGGATTTCCCATGCAGCAGAAATGACACACGCCATCTAAAGCAGAGAGGCTGTTTTTCCAGCCCAGAACAAACCCATGGGGACGTCTTCTCGGGCCCCCAGCCATCTGGGAGGTGGGAACCAGCCTCGTCGTCACTTCCTGCCCTGTCCTCAGACATCGGCTATTTTCGAAAATGATGAATTTCATATTCTAATGGATTTATCAATTTGGGCGATCAATGTCCCAGCTGGAAAAAATGATAATCTTGGAGCCTTTTCTCTGGGTGATGAATGTGCTCCTATTATAGGTGAGAGGTAGCCGATAATTGCGCCGCGCCGGATGACGCGGCAGTAATGTAATAATCGCCAGGGCCTATTGTTGATGAATGGTGATCATAGATTATTACCGGAGCTTACCAAAGACGGTTTTCATCCGTCCTTAACCTTTTGAGCTCAGTGAAATTGCAATCGGTGTAATATCAGGACTCAAGAGAAGCCCTCCGAGTGGCACAGAGCAATCCGATATGAAACCATTGTCTAACAAACACATATAATCCTATTAGATGGGCTGATGGGAGATGGGGACATTATTATAGTAATGGATGACTGCTGTCAAAGGGTCCTGGGTGTAGCTCAACAGGCTTTCCTTAGACGTGTGTCACATAGGATGCTGATATGTTGACGTTTAGATGTCTCCCACTGGGAGAATCAAGGACACTTTGTCTCGTGTTCTATTCAGTGGGCCCTTTCAATTCAGGAATTTGAATGTCTTTCTAATTCATTTCTGGGTACTCTGCTGACGTGCGTTTGCAAAGTTGTGTATATTACACTCAAAACGAGTTTGTTGCACCAGGACTCAATTGTCCTGGTGCCAGAAAGCGTGAAATGGGTTGAAACCCAAGGAATGAGTACTTCTCCTTTATTTGATATCATAGGACTCCAAGCCTTCCCTGAGGCAGAGAGGTGCCATGACCGAAAGAGAAAGGGCAACAGCAGACAGATGGAGGGGCTGAGGGGTCGTTATGGGGGGGAGGGGGGCACTGTGTCACGACAAAACAGTGGAGAGGCTGTGACCTTTGAACCATGGCCAGTTTACAGCCATCATTAGCGGGGCAAGGATCCCAGCCCAGGCCTCATCAATCATACTGAAAAACCAGAAAGGACTATAGCTACAGTGCTGTAAAAACAAAAGGAGAGCGAGAGAGAGAGAATGATAACGTGCTCGGGCCAAATGACGAGAGGCTAAACCCCGACCCATCCATCACTGTTGAGGGGCTCCATAAAGCTAAAGGTAGGAAAACACACAACGTGATAATCTCCATCTTGCTTATAAATAATAGAACGTCTCTGAGAGGTTTCACAGCGTGACAGAGGCCTTTTTTTTCTGTGCAATTACTTTCCTTAAAATTCCTCCAGGGGACACGCACAATCCAACATAAATACTCGCAGGCTAACACAATAGGCCGGCTTGTTTCCCTACCGCCATATCAGTTGGCCCCTTTTGACCTCCAGTGGAATTAGGGAGACAGAGATTGATTGAACCTGCACTTTCAGTCGTAAGGCTGGCAGAGATACGAAGGCTGGGCGGGTGGATGTGTCGGCGCTGGAGGTGAAGAGTGGATTGTTGGGTGTGGGTCGGTGGAGGTGGGGGACGTGGAGGTGGGCTGGCAGTGGGGCTGGGAGGGAAGTGTGAGGAGAAATAGCAGATTTAGGGGAGGCTG
>JACYXH010000070.1:210000-237500 GCA_026745465.1 Lota lota | reverse complement strand
TGTTGCCTGTTTGCTTTTCTACTGTCACAAAAGATGCATGCGCTGTCCATCCCGCTCGCCGGCGGCCCAATACATCTGTTATTTTCCTTTGATTGAAGGTCATTTTAGTAGGAATAGATGTGAATTCGAGGTAGCGATGAAGAAGAGTTCTATGTAAACAGGACATACTCCATTTGTCAGCTATAGGTCCGTGGGGGGTATCTAGCCACATCCTATTCCTAGATAGAAGGATATCTGTCCAGCAAGTTGGCGGTACCACAGGTAGTCTTAGGAAAGGAAAAGCAAGAGGTTTCCTAATGTGAGGATGCAGGCTGAAGAATAGAGAAATAGGGACGAGAAAAAGGAAATGACATAGGTAGTGAGAACAACAGGGAGGAAGAGGTCGAGAGGGAGGGAAATAGGGATAAGTGAGGAGGGACCGAACGAGAGAGAGAGTGAGAGAGAAAACGCAAACAAGATTCAGTCGAGAGACGGAGATGATATGTTCAGATAGAACCAACAATAAAGGGTTGGATGGAAACAGCTGGAGACAAATAGATAGATAGAGGCAGGCAGCCTCCACAGCACTCTCTCTCCTCTCTGTCTCATATCTCTCTCTTTCTCACCTCTCTCACCCTCTCCCCTCACTCTCTCTCTCTCATCCCTTTCTCTGTCTCCTCTCTCTCCTGAAACAACATGACAAGATAAGGACAGCCATCACAACCTGTACCTCCATTTTGTCTCTACCCTCGAGTGGCATCTAAAGGCAAAATACTCTCTACTCCACCAGCTACCAGATGCTGCAATTGTCTATGATCACTCCCATGCTAAAACTGTGCGTACACACACACACACACACACACACCAAGACACACACATGGCAGAGCAGACACAGTGACCCCAACTGTATAGGCAATTTGTTTGCATTAAATGGAATGTAAAGACCTTTGCAGTCCGACAGACACACCCCATCAATTTGCATGTCCCTCTATTAAACAGCGCTGGCTGGAGCAGAGGGGCCGAGGATGGGAGAGGAGAGGAGGAGAGGAGAGGAGAGGAGAGGAGAGGAGAGGAGAGGAGAGGAGAGGAAAGGAAAGGAAAGGAAAGGAAAGGAAAGGAAAGAGAGGAGAGGAGAGGAGAGGAGATAGGAAAGGAAAGGAAAGAAGAGGAATGGAAAGAGGAGAGGAGACTGTGTTTCACCATATTGTTGTATTATGCACCTGCAATGAAGACTGTATAAAATTAGTGAATAGAATAAGCGGCAGGGGGGCAGTGAGATAACGGTGTTAAAAGAGTAGATTTGAACTGCTGGGTTTTGAGGTTTTAATAACAACTACTGGCACCCACAGCATTAGTGTTATCACACCGCAACTGTCAGATCCATTGCAATATTATTTGCCCTGTCTTCCTTTTAATATCTCTCTTTACTTCTCTCTCTCTCTCCCATTTTCTGTATTCTCTTTGTCCTTCCTTCTTTCACTCTGCTAAGCCTCACCATGCCCCTCACTGTTAATGGGCGCTATGGCAACAACAAGGCATACGCTCCGCTGAATTGAACATAGGAATCATTGTGTGTGGTTATGTTTGCATGTGGTTTTGCGTGCGTGTGTGCGTGTGTGCGCGTGTGTGTATTCTACGGTCTGTCACTTTGCGTGATTGCATGTTTTCCGACAGCATACCCTGTATCTAATAGTTCCATGAATATAATTGCCAATGAAATGAATGTGACAGTACAGGAAGAAAAATAACGGGAAAAACAACTCTGTATACCGAGCCGTGAGTCAAACAGAATAAATTGAAGATAAAACGGAGGCCAAAAATAAGCTGTCATTTTGTTCCTTTTTCATTTCTTTTTCGTTTTTGTCCATCAGCAGTTCTTGCTCTAACGGTGTGTTGTTGTCTCGATTGCAGCAGTGAGTAGGGAGCTTTGTGTGTGCCTTAGGTCACGTCTTGGCTATGATCGCTCCATCCCCTAACAAAGTAGCATAGCAAACTTCCCACGCAAAGAAAAAGACATTGGGAGTAGGGGGTGGGGGGGGGTCTCATTATTCGGTTAAACTTATCGGTACACATCTGAGAATAAACACTTTAGTGAGCTCTCTCTCTCGAGGCATGAAAACGGAAGAAAATAAAAACCTTGCGCCACACGTTTTCATTTTCTGACATAGAGTTCTCTCAGAGTTCTCAGAGTTCTGGTTGTTAACAGCAATGGAGTTCAGTGGAGCCAGAAGACGTGAGAAACAACCATCAACTGAAGGCCAGGACACCACACCGTGTTTGAAGCTGTCCTCTGAAACATTTCTTGAGCTTCTCCAGACGAACGGTGGGTTGCCGAGCGTGTTGTTGATCGCACTTCCATCTCCCTCCAGACGACGGGGATGCTGCATCTTCGGTTCTTTAGCCAACTTCATGAACTACTTTCAAACTGGGAGGTTTCCACTAATGAGGCCATCGCAGCCTAGCAAGCAAGATAACGCGCAAACGGGGGGATGGGGGGAGTTTGGATGCCAAAATAAGTGGGGTTGAAGATAAGACATATAAAGAGATTTTTGGCCTCGTCTGATTGCATGTCGAGGCTGGGCCGCACCAGCCCCCAGGAGGGCTACATATGTTTCTACTGATCCTACATCAACACCACCAGATGTTGAGATTGGTGTCCTATTAGTAAATAAGGGTATTTTTGTGAGCGAGAGAGGCGACCTGGTCGGACTAAGAGTAGCTCTGCTCAGACATGAGGACGGGGAAAACCCTGCAAAATAAAAGCCTTCTGGGTCAGAGGTGCAAGAAACGACAATTTCCTTTCTACTTTGATTCTTTGAACATTAAAGGTTTTTGTGTTTGTAGGGAGGTTGGGGAGAGGGTGGTGGTGAGAAGGACAGATGGTATACTGAAGTCAGTAGAGGATTGTTCTGAAATTCAACGTTGAATTATTTGCACTTGACTTAAATAAGAAAAATGCCACTGTACCAGCTTTAAACCAGAGTCTACTACTCTATTATATATCACAGCAAGTAAAAGTAAATAAGATGTTAAATCGGGCCTGCCCCATTACAAGCGGAAACCATTGGACTACATTATCCACTGGATTATCAATTTGCTGAGCTTGACTAATAGAATAGTCTCTTTCAATATATTACCAGAGTACCGTTAATTGATTTTAGTTGTGCACACAAAATAACCCCTAACCCATTCGCCAAACACTTGCTACTACCATTGTTGCTTTGCTGTGCTCCTCTTGTTTTAAAATGGTGCAGGCAGCGAATCGATGTTTGTTTGGCAAACTAGAAAAACTACACAAGTCTCCACTAACGGCTTCCGATAGCATTGGACAAGTTTAATTAGTGCACTTTTTTTTAACCTTTGGGCAAACTGCAGTAAGACTCCTGGGCCTGTCGTCTTGAACAACCTGAAGAATCACTAGTTTAAGGGGAAAAGCTGAAATAAGGGCTGTGTTTTGATTTAATTCTGAGACATTTATCTGCAACAGCAAAATCCATCCAAAAGCTGCTAAGGACCAGGGAGCCAGCTGTAGTTTTGAACGGCAAGCTTTATGCCATTTGCAGGAGTTATGATCCGACTGTAGCTCCAAATCAAAGCTAATACTTCTGGCTCTGCACAATAAATTGTGTTAGTGCCGATACTGTGGATAGAGGTGCGCATTACTTTGAGACAGATGTTTACTTGTATTCTTATTTGTATTCATAACTCAATAACTCCTTGGGCATAAATAAAGTACCCATCGATCCTTCTTTCTCTAGTTAAGACAGGGGGCAGGTGTGTCATCCATATTGCACACTGTTAAACTCCCCACCGCACCCACTCACCAATCTTTTATTTCACCTATTACATAAACTATCTCCTCCAGAGGATCATTAATGGTCTGGTGACACTCCTAGCCACAAATACACTGGAATGTCACCCAGCCAGGAGAGCTTTGGCACTGTAGAGCCATTACTACAAGAAGAAGCATCTAAGTGTCAAAAGAAACTGTGTGAAGAACCAAAAGTGGTTTCTTTATGACGCCATACAGACAAACGGTGCTTCAGTGACTCAGTGGTTTTCTTCTTTACTTACTATTAGCCACTTAATATTGAGTAATGAGTATTGGACCACAAGCAGATTGCTAAGCATATTTATAATGTTCGCATCCTGCAGCATTTTATTCATATTTAATCTATGTAAATAGAGTTTATTAAATTGGTTTGAACGGCATCCCTTTTTGGGACACTTCAATTTCCCATTCTGCACTCCACCGAATGAAGGGACAGCGCTGGGGTATGTACTCATCTGTGTGTGTGTGTGTGTGTGTGTGTGTGAGTGTGTATGGTGTTTATATGCCAATGCACGTGTAATAGTGTGCGTGTGTATGTGTGTGTGTATGTGCAAATGTGCATGTGTCACCCGCCTACTTTAAAACCTACTTACTGTTGGGATCCTAGCAACAATGTGTGTGTGTGTGTGTGTGTGTGTATGCATAATCCAACATGGCGTCGATTAGGGCGTACCAGTGAGTTCACCAGCAGATACTTGGCCTGCACTTCAAGGCTTAGCTTAGCTAGCGAGAGAGAACATGTGGGAGGCCATATGCTCAACAATGTTATCACCAGTAGGCGTGTGTGTGTGTGAGTGTGTATGCTTGTGTGTGTCAGTGCCATGGCAGTGTGATGAACATGTGCTATTTGTTCTTAAAGTTTAAGTTATTCATTTGTATTTATGTATTTTTTGTGCTATTTTTTATTTCAATTTAAGTCAAATCTTTATTGTCTCTGGCTCTCTCAACTCAGATCCTCAGATTCCAAATTGTTTTGTGTCTAGGAGTAATTTTAACACCCAGTATGAACACCTCTATGTGGTGTAACAATGAAAAGGTAAAGCGTGCATTACATTCAATTCAATTCTCAAGACCAAAATAACATCTTCATCAGACCTCTAGGGTGGGGGTGGGCCTAGGTACATTATGGTACTCAGGGGGAGTTAGAAAGCTGTCACTTAAAAGACGACAGACCCTACAGATGGGAGAGGCGTTACAAGAAGGGGTGCAGGGAGAGGAAGTGGGGGTGGGATGGGGTGGAGGAAGGGATGGAGGGAGGAAGAGAGGGAGGGAATGGGAGGTGAGAAAAGATGAGTAACTGGGTAACAGAAGTCGAAGGATAAAAAGTGTTTGGAGGCGGTGGCCTGCTTGGGGGATGGGTAGAAGAGGAGGAGGAGGGAGAAAGAGTGACACACAGAGAGAAAGTGAAAGAGAATGAGAAAGAGATCAAAAGACAAACGGAGAGGAACACACAGAGAGAGAGAGAGAGAGAGAGAGAGAGAGAGAGAGAGAGAGAGAGAGAGACAGAGACAGAGACAGAGACAGAGACAGAGACAGAGACAGAGACAGAGACAGAGAGAGAGAGAGAGAGAGAGAGAGAGAGAGAGAGAACGAAAGGGGAGCCAGCAGGGGTTCTGGAGGCTCATCCTGGCCTGCTCCCAACATGAGCTCTGTGTGGGTAGAGAGGAGTAGCTACGAACTGAAGCTCTCACATCTCAGCCTGTCCTGCCGGGTTGTCACAAACACACACACACACACACACACACACACACACACACACACACACGGACCCCACAGAAAGCAGTACGTAGCAAGCTGTTCACCGAGTCTTCACTCACCCTGTCAACATCAGTGTCCATGCGGACGTTAAGCAAGTGTTTATGAGGTGGTGTCACCTGGCCGTTCTCCATCGCTCCCTGGCTGTCTCTCTGATCCCCCATCCGACTGTCTGTCTGTGTCCGTCTGCCTAGCCCCTATTGCCTCTGCTGTCTCCAGGTCTGTCTGTCTGTAAGTACGTTTGTTAATCTGTCTGTCTGTCTCTCGGATCCCTCATCATTCTGTCTAGCCCATGCTCTGCTGTCTCCAGGTCAGTCTGTCTGTCTGTCCACATGTCTACCTATCTGTTTGTCTGTTTAACAGTTTGCCTGTCTCTATGTTGATCATTCTGCCCTTCTCTTGTTCTGCCCATATATCTGCCTGTTAAACAGACAGAGAGAAAGACAGAGAGTTTAACTTTCATCCTGTCTGTCTATTTGCCTATCTATCTCTCTGTTAAACTCTCTGTCTGTTTGTCTGTTTGTTTTACTTTCTTCCTGTCTGTCTATTTGCCAATCTATTTAGTCTGTCCAACTATCTTTCTGATTATCTGCCTGTTGAACTTTCTTCCTGTCTGTCTCTCTGTTCCTCTGCTCTGCCATTCAAAGGGGCCTCCATTGATCATCCTATTTCCTCTTAATCTTTAATCAAAAGACTGGGAAACTCTTGTTGTTTAATAGATGAGGGCCCCCACTTGCCCGGCTCCCACCGAACCCCCCCCGCACACATCCATTATGAATACAGCACCGCTAATTACCCAGGAGCCCGTCCACCAATCACGCGTCTCCATACATGAAGAGATGATTACGTAAACACAAAGGAGGAGAGAGAGAGAGAGAGAGAGAGAGAGAGAGAGAGAGAGAGAGAGAGAGAGAGGAGAAAGAGGGGTTAGAAAAGACTGTGACTTTGTGGTGAGATGGAGAAGAAGGAGACTGAGAGAAGAAAATAAGAACTGAGTGGAGGAGTAACACAGGTGGGGTCTGGGACCCTGACCTCACCCCATGACATATCCCGAGGTGTTGGTCGTCATATCCCCTGTTTATAGGGGCCACTCCTCTGTTATAAAGCACTGCAATTTTCATAGCCCACAGAGAGAGAGAGAGAGAGAGAGAGAGAGAGAGAGAGAGAGAGAGAGAGAGAGAGAGAGAGAGAGAGAGAGAGAGAGAGAGAGAGAGAGAGAGAGAGAGAGAGAGAGAGAGAGAGAGAGAGAGAGAGAGAGAGAGAGAGAGAGAGAGAGAGAGAGCGCTATAGGGAGTGTGATAAGAAATATAAATTAAGAAAGAAAGACAAAGAAAGAAGGCATGAACAAAAGACAAAGACAGAAATAGTTAAATGAAGAAAGAAAGATAGGGAAACACGCCAGCGATGTGAAGAGAATAATGCATTAAAACCTTCTACAGATGCTCATCTGTGGGCCCCTTGATTAACTCTGAATACCGATACTGTGGGAGGTCAGGTCTCAGAGTGATGGAGGGCTCTCTAATATGGCCATGTCTGTGGGTGGAAAGCCCGGCCTGCCTACCGCAGCCCAACACCTATTGATGAACAGTAGCAAGGGTCTGGCGGCGGTGGCCAAGGGGAGAAATAAGACCTATAAATACGCATAAAATCATCCAAAGCATCCAAGCGAGGTTGTGTGTGTGTGTATAGGTTTGTGTGTGTGGTTGTGTTTTGACTGTGCGTGGGTGTGTGTGTATGTGTGAACCTGGGTGTGACACAGTCCTCCGCTGCCAACATCGCTGCGACCACCCACTCCTGCAGATTCATGCAATAAATCAAGAGGATACGTCTGTTCCTCACCCAGAAGGCCACCCAGTTTTGGTCCAGGCTCTTGTCTTGTCTGGTTTGCCTGCTTGTGCCATTCCACCTCTGCAGCTCATCCAGAATGCAGCAGCACGGCTGGTCTACAACCTACCCAAGTTCTCTCACACTCCTCCGCACCATTCACCAGCTACCGGTGGCTGCTCCAACCCGATTTCAAGTCACTCATACTCGCCTACCGTTCAGCAAATGGCTCTGGCCCATCCTACATCCAGGATATGGTCAACCCACACACCCCAGTCCGTCCACTACACTGCTACTCCCTCACTACGTGGGGATCCCCGGTGATCCTAAACAAAAACGTTATTGCTTGCTGTCCTGGCTCCACAATGGTGGAACGAGCTCCCCACTGACATCAGGACAGCTGAAACCCTAGCCATCCTCCGCCGCAGGCTGAAAACCCATCTGATCAGACCCATGAAAAATGGCATTAAATGGCCCATGAACTTTTTTTATAATTAGATATATTAGTTCTCTATCTCTTCTTCTCTATCTATATTGTCGCACTTAAAGCAGTTTGCTTATTACGATATTGGGCATATTGTTGAATGCACTTTTTGTAAGTCGCTTTAGACAAAAGCGTCAGCTAAATCAATGAAATGTAAATGTGTGTGTATATGTTGTTAATGTGTGTTGCTAGTATGTGCGTTTTGAGTGTGTGTGCGTGATTAAGATTGGCAGGTACTCAAACAGCATGTGGACTACAAGGAGAAGCTCAACCTCTTGATTCTCTGAGCTTAACAACTTCAAATCAATAGTGAAAAAAACATGCAAATCCTTCATCACAGGAAGACTAAATAAACTTGAGTACTACACTCACTTTTTATTGTCTTGATGCCTGTTGAACCAACATATGTACATGTTTTAAACTACATATGTACATGTTTATAACCTTTAAGCTAACTCAACCCGTGTTCGCAGTATGTCCTCAAGCACATTCGCGATTTTTACAGGATTTATTTTCACTCATAAAACTGAATTTCAGAACATTCTATACACCACATACATTTTCTTTTTTTTTATAAAGAGGATGGAGTCCATTATCAAATTAGTACTGAGAGGCTATCATTAGAGTGAACATTCTCATGCAACCTCCCATTGCCAGCTTTTCTTCATATAACGTATACCTCCCTTGGCCTCCTATAACTCACTTCTTTTCCTCCTTTTCTCAACTTTTCCTACTCTACTCTTTACCTAACTTAATTTTACAGCAGATGAAAAGACAAAAGCCTGCAACAAATTCCAGACTTAAAAAAAAGTCTAAATTTCTGTGCTATGAAACCGAAAGACAAAACTAAGATATTTTTTGTGTATCTGAAACTTGAAACATTAATGCGTGGAAGATTGAACGTTCTCTGTGAATGGAGCTTTCATCTCTGAGTTTGAGTTGTGTTTCATGGATCTTCTCAGAGCACCGCGGCCCATGTTCCAAATCCTCCCATCTTCAGTCCATCAACCTGGGCTTTTAATAACACGGCCATCCTTCCTCTCCGCTCCATGCCTCCATCTCTGCAGCTCTCTCCATTGTGTCTGCTTGCTCCTCCCGCTGTCCTTCCCCACATCGCCTGCCTTCATATCGCCTGGTGACGTCTTCCTTTCAGCCTCCTCTCTCTCTCTCTCTCTCTCTCTCTCTCTCTCTCTCTCTCTCTCTCTCTCTCTCTCTCTCTCTCTCTCTCTCTCTCTCTCTCTCTCTCTCTCTCTCTCTCTCTCTCTCTCTCTCTCTCTCTCTCTCTCTCTCTCTCTCTCTCTCTCTCTCTCTCTCTCTCTCTCTCTCTCTCTCTCTCTCTCTCTCTCTCTTTCTCGTCTTCATCCAGAACCTTCCCGGGTGAATTGAGTCAATGAATAAATATCTACTAATAACACCACCAGCATGCTACATCGAATGTAATCTCAAAATGTAATTGACTGGAGAAAATGAATTACTTTTCAAAGACTGTATGATGTACTGTGTATATGTTGTTACTGGGAGCCATATTGTCCGCTGGCAGCAACCGCTCGATACGTTCCATAGTCTTGGTGACATTTAGCCCAGCAGAGAGCTTCTCCTCCTCCGTCTAACCCCTCAACTCATGGTGACCTTGGCTCTTAGACTGAAATAGAAGACGAATAGAAATCTATGCCCCCTACCCACCACCTCCCACCCTTGTCCTCCCGAAACACACACACACACACACACACACACAAAATAGACACATAAACATAGATACAAAATAGACACACAAACACATGCACCCATACATAATACACACATATTACACACACACACACACACACACACACACACACACACACACACACACACACACACACATCGCACACGTCATCCTAGCCCCACCCTGAATGAATATAACCTGCTCTACAATCTCAGATTACCCTCTAATGGTTTAAAATGGCCACTCTCCCAGCGGGACGTTGGGGGGCACTTGGGCCGGGGGTGGTGGTGGTGGTGGTGGGGGGGGGGGGGGGGGGGTGAAAGGTCAGGTTGTCCGTTTACGAGTCATATTGTAAGATCATCTGGAAAGCCACCGACTAGCCAAGCGACGGACCTTTACCTAGCAACACGTAAGCAGAGAAGCACGACATGAAGTCAACCCTTTTCAAACCCCCACCTCGTAAACCCGCTTGGGCAAGCTGTCGGAAACCTATCTTGCACAGAAAAACAAGGGAATGATTCTTATTCTCTCCATCTTTCTCGCTCTCTGTCTCTCTCTCACGCTCCAGCCAGCCGTCCAGAGAGAACGACATCACCCACATCATGATGTGTTCCCCACTGACTGGGCTTACAGTTTTGGAAAAGAAAATATTCAGAATTGGCATGAGAAAAACATGACTATAAAAACAGCGACTCCTCACTGTGAAATTTTAAAAGCCAAGAAATTTGGCTTTTCGCTCGATACCTCTCTATATATACTCTTTGTGGTTCGTGTAATCTGCAGTTGGCGTAATGTTTCATTATGTCAGCCAATGTGTCATGGTTAACTTCATCTATCTACTTTTTCTGGCTCTAGAATTACCACAGTGAGCCTGACTCTCATTTCACTTTTCAAACCTGTGATTCCTCCCCTGATACATCCCCACCATAAAACTCAAATTTCAAATCTAAAAATAACAAACCGTCAAAACACTGAATCCAATATGAAACAAAGATGATTCAATAAGATAATTGCGCTGGCACAATTCTATTATCAGCTGCTTCAGGAGGGGTTGTCTACGTGGAGGGTAACCTGTCAGCAGCGCATCATAGGTGGGGTAATAATCACAGCATCAAAAAAAGTGCCAAATTATCTTTGTGTTTGTAGACAAACTTCAGTCTTGTTGTGTTGTAACTGGCACTCGTTTTGAATAAGCGACTATTCTGAACACATTGGAAATCTTTGGAAAGTGATTCCCCTCACATGAACAGGAGCTAGGCTACTGTAACTCTGAAAAAATGGTCACAATGGAAACGGCTAACGGAAATCAAATGCTAACCCAGCGAACTCCCCTTCTGGACTCACAATGATGAATTTGAAATTAAACAACTCGATTGAATCTGGGTAAGACAGGCAAATGCCAATTTACAAAAAACTCTGTGTATCCCTTTAAGATATGAGGGGACATGTATGCTGTGTCTTTAGTCAGTCAGCACATTAAAAATGGATGATACACCAGTTAAATCTCAGCAACAACACAAATAAGAGCCAGGGAGTGCAACAAGTGTGTAAGTATGGTAACTCTAAATAGGGGCAAGAATAAAATAAAACAGATATGTCCTGTATTCTTATTTTGAGCGATTTGGAATATTCAATACAGTTATTTAAAGGGGTAAATGAACAGCCTGCAAATCAAGAGATTCTTTCAGAATCTGGTTCCCTCTCCAACAGGTTTAATTCCAGCGGATTCAGATTCAGAATCCATTTTGGATCACCAGCCAAGATAGCTGTACGGACAATGCTGACCATGATACAATACTGTCCTTGTTGTCTTGTTTGTATTTAAGTGTGCTGTCAACACACGGTGCTACTTCGGGCCTTACAGAGAGCCCCATATATAGACTCTGCGATGGGGATATACGTGGTTGTCAGATGAGGCCCCATTATCAGCCTCTGACAGCCAGGCTCTTCTGTTGTACCATAATGAGAACCCCCCTGCACCTGTCTCTCTGACTGCCTGCCTGGCCTCCCCCTATACCCCAGCACCCAGGTCATACTAAATATAGCAGTGCTCCTTCTCTTGCTCTCCCTTTCATCCCCCAACACCCTCCCCCCACTCCCCACTCCCCACCTCTTGCTCTCCACATTAGGAACAAGCTCAGTCCGCCTTCCGTCCACCGTCTGTCCATCTGTCCTACTGCCACCACTGCTACCCTCACCACCCACACTATCCCAATGACCACCACTTCCACCACCACCACCTCATTCCCTCCTCTCATCCCCTTTTATAGAAACTATGACCTGGAGGCAGCCAGTAATAAACTGGCCATGTGCATGTATTGGCCCCAGAGAGCCAGGCATTAGCCCTGGGATTATTGTGGTGGTGATGTGGCCGTGTTTATGTGTAAAGTCGTGCTGTAGCGGGGACAGCTGCACACTGGTGATCCCAGACGGGACGCGCTGACAAGAGTGACAGAATTATGTGTATGTTTATGTTTATGGATATACTTCCCCAGTATTACTCTGGGTCCTTCGCTTTTTCACGGCGAGATATGAAAAAAAAACGAATATTTTCCTTAGTCGCCATCTGGACAGTGGCGATAAGTGTTCCCCTACATTTACGCTCTTGCTTCCCACAAAGAATAACGTTATGGACAACCATTTTATAAGGCTGTAGTCGAATCTGCTGCTGCTGCAGCCTTTCCAAACATCTGTAATGCCCTGTTTCCCATAAGGAGGAATGACTTGCTCAGGTAATAAAAGATGAGATGGCCTGATTAGGGAAATGTCAGAGAGTCACCGCAGGGCATTGCAGTCCACTCCTTAAGAATGCCAATCCTCTGTAACTGCTGACAAAGTCACGCTCTCTCTTACCTGCTCACCGCCTTAACACCAGCAGCAGAGCCCGGCGCAAAAATACTAAGCTATCTTTATAGAGAAAAGAAATATGCAATTTCGGCGGTTATATTGTGAAAATGTGTTGGCGGATACAGACTTTTTCTCCTCTCCATCCTTCCACTAGCTTCATGTCTTGAACGCTGGTAGAAGCAGCAGACTGTGAGCTGTTATGGGCCAAAACATTGTGGTGATTAAAAATTGCCTTCCACCACAGTACACTCTGTGGTCTTCTCTTCGCTGTCACTGTTACCGTGGAAACTGTTGTCGGTGTTGGAAAAGAGAAATGTTTATGCTGGCGCTCTTGGGGCCTTGTAGCCGATCACTTGAGTTACGACGAAACAGAACCACCAAAACGTGGGCTTAACGGTGGAGGACTGCCGATAAACGAGATGAAAAGAAGTAGAAAATTCAAACATTTTCAGACGATGATACACCTGAGGAGAAGATCAGAGATCGTCAGCCTTAAGAAGATTAATGAACCTTTAGAGGAGGTTGAAGAGCACGAGCTGTATGGAACCCTGTCTGGGTTTCTTGATGTCAGCCTCACCCCTGACCTCTTGCTCTGAGATAGAGTCCTGAAGAGGAAGAGAGGGATAATGACAGGAGGATTTGGGTATTGGGGGGAGAGACATCTAATGATCACTCTGCCAGGGTGGTGCTGATAATTATTAATATCAAAGTCCATCTTAATAGGCTGTAGGGAGAAGGCGCCGCAAATCAGCAGCCAGAGACAGATATGAGGAGGAGGAGGAGGAGGAGGAGGAGGTGAAGGAGGAGGAGTGCAAAGGAGAGACACATTAAGCTGGTTAAGCAGCAGGCTGGATCTAACTACCTCTCTACATCTTTTCACATCCTCTCAAAGCCTCGCCATGGCCCGTCTCCTAATGGACCTAATGAGTCACTCTCATTTTGTCCTGCCTCTCATGCCCCAAAGCTAAACCATCCTCTCTTTTATCCTTCTGTCTCCTGCCTTCCTCTGTCATCTCTTTGTGTTGTGTTGGTTTGTCCCAAACACCCCCACACCATCTCTTATTTCTACCATGGGTAGGTTTTCATGCTAGTGGCAAGATTGGCATGCTTGAAGACTGCCTAGCCCTGTTCTTTTGTCCTGCTCACCCTCTCTCTTTCCGTATATTCCTCTCCCTTTGTGTGTGTGTGTGTGTGTGTGTGTGTGTGTGTGTATGTGTACTATGTGTGAGTGTTTCAGAAGGCTGAAGGTCAACATGAAGCTTGGAAAGGGGGGCTGGGTGTGAGTGGCAGCGATCAAATACTAATCAATACGGAACACACACACACACACACACACACACACACACAGACACACTTTCTCTCTTTCTCTTTGTCACTAAGAGGGGCCTCCACTCACTCTGGCTCCTTTCACACTCACTCACTCTCGCCGTATGTGCGTGCATGCGTGTGTGTGTATGTGTGAGTGTGTGTGTCTCAGTGTGTGTTTCTCTGTGTGTGACTAGCATGCCTATCAGGTTTCCTCTCTGTAGCCGTCGGTGAGGGACGGGCCCTCTCCACGGTGTGACGGGGCCTTTGAGAGGCATGTTCGTGGGTGACCCCGGCATGCCTGTGAATCACTGGCGGAGGATATAGTGTTACAGGGGTGGCTTAGGCCGGCCTGACTTTGTTCCGAGCATTTTCTGGTGAGGTAAACTATGCCAGCAGAGTAAAGTGCCACAGCTCAGGGCTATACTATCTTATGAGTCTCCTGTTACTTTAAAAAGAAGTCCATCCTCAGTGGCGTCTTTGATCGAACAAACTCACCGCGCAAAAGGAACCATAGGGTTGAGCCTTTCCGGGTTCAATTCATCACCGACTCCCACCTGGAACGTATGAGAGAGATCGGACGCTAGGAGCGCCGCGTGGTACGTGGGGGGGTTGATTGTGACCTAGGTTTTGTAGCATGTGAGCTCTTATATGGAAGTCGTTAAAGGTGCCCAGTTAAGCTCAGCTAACTTCATTGTGTCTCCCCTGCCGGGCAAATTCTTGGGCCGATGAAGTCACCCCATATATTGTTGAAGTCCGCCTTTTTAAAGTTATAGTTTGTTTTGTTTGTTGGATGCATCAGAAAACACCGGCCTCGTAGCGCTGTGTGGATGGGCAAAAGCGTACATTATGTTAAAGAAACAGTGTATCATTGAGCGGTGATCCAGACATCTACCGCCAGCTAAGGTGTAACCGTGAGAGGAGACAAATAAGGTATGTGTTTTCGTTCAGCCAGCAAACGATTGTTATCCAGCATAGCGAGGAAACGGCCGTATCACAGAATGGTGTAATGAATGATTGTGAAGAGCAAAAGGGTGAGGAAAGAGACATGGCAGACAAAGGGGGGACAAGGATAAATGAGAAGAGAAGCAAAGGACAGGCCTAATCTGTGAGAGGGTGGAACAAGATCGCGGCGTATCAGAGGCACCCTTAGCCGCGCACCACCACCTCTCTGGGGACGTGATTCTCAGGCCTCTTTCCATTAGTTTAACTTTAAATTGAAGAGGATGTGAGAGAGAGAGAGAGAGAGAGAGAGAGAGAGAGAGAGAGAGAGAGAGAGAGAGAGAGAGAGAGAGAGAGAGAGAGAGAGAGAGAACGAGAACATCAGATATCCCTCCACCGCCTTGTGGTTCTGCCTAATGACTACCTATCCTCTCCTCACCTGCTGTTCTGCTTGGCCCATTTCCTGATCATTTACCTGTGCCTCATTAATGAAGAGTCTGGTGATGCAGGCTCCACAGTACTCTTCAGTCAGGTGTGTGTGTGTGTGTGTGTGTGTGTGTGTGTGCTTGTCCATGTGTGTGTGTGCTTGACACCCCAGCCCTGGCCCCCATGGTAGGACCCACAGTGTGTGCCTGTGTCGGTGCACTCTGTCATATTAACTAGCTACTACTGTCAGCACAGACCAGGGTACCCATCTCGTATCTGCTAAACTGCCAGCAATCTGCTGCTAGAATCAACCCCAATCCTCTCTTTCGCTCTCTGTGTGTCTATTACTGTCTCTGTCGCTGTCTCTTTCTCACCATTGTTAGTGATTCAAATGATGCTGTCTTACAGTTTACCAGTCAGAGGTGTGCTGTGAACGAGTGTCTCAGCTTCTCCCTGTTCATCTAGCTTTCATTTAATCTCTCCTCATATCTTGTCCCACCGTCCGTCCGTCTGTCTGTCCATCTCTCTCTGCCCCACTGTCGGACTCCAGTGTAAAATAGTCGCTAATTAGGGGCTTCACATGGACTTGCTCCAGGACTATCCAGGACTCGCTCGGCATGCAGAGGTGTGTCGGGGGACGGTGTATGGGGAGACAAGGAGAGGGAGAGATTGAGAGCGAGAGCGAGAGCGAGGAGGAAAGAGAGAGCGATCTAAAAGGAAAAAGCACCTTCCTCCCACCATAATCCCCGTTATCCCACTTCAACCGAGGCGAAGGCCAATTTGTTTTAGCAGCCCTGAGTGAGAGGAATACCAACACCAATGTATGTACCATCAGTAAGGTAACCACTACATGGTATAGTGAGCTGCATCCTGAACGGTTGCTCGGTGACCTGTTTCAGGGGAACGTAATGCATTTTATAATTTAAAATAAATTCCGCAAGCATCTATTGTGTGGATTGTCTACCGATGCCCTATCTCTCAATTCATATACTACCTCACACTCTTCACCCTCTCTTGCTTTATCTATCTCTTCTGTGTGCTATCCTATCTATCAGCCAACAGCATTGAGGTACTTCAAATGAGATGTGAGTACAGTGCAATAGAAACCACCAGACACACAGACACACACACAGACAGAAACCCAACACACATAGTCGATTAAAATAAGGTAAAGTTGGAACCAACCCATCCAAACACTCGCTTACTCACAGGTAATTGTTACAGTAAATATATTATCTCCCGGCAAGACCCATGGGGCCCTGGCTGAATTTTGGATTCGATATAAATTCCGTATGAATCAATGGACAAACGAGGACATTCACTAAATAAAGCCAAGGTCTTTAAAATTGCCAGGAGAGTTGTGATTGAAGCGTGGAACATAATGCCAGTTAGCTGGCTCTCACACTGTAAAGTGATTATTCGGCTCAAATGATAAACGCAACTGTCTAATCTAATTAAACAGAGTGCTGCTAGTGAGTCGCTGCAACACATGAGCCAGGGTGCATCCTTATAATTACATTTAATTACAGAGAAGCCAATCCGCACTTTTCGTCTTCAATGGGAATTCGAAATGAGAACACAAACAAAAGGCAGCGAACAAAGGGAGAAGCATTTTTTTAAACGTTGCCCAGCGCGTATTATGTGACGCTACTGCAATGACATGTGCTGGTCCAAATCTGCTGGTTTCCTAAGGATTCTGAGTGTTATCCCTGAGTGAGGAGCAGGATCTGGCGTCTGGACCAATCAAAGACCGTCCAGGAGGAGAGGGGGGGAGAGAGGAAAGGAAATGAACGGAAGGAAAAGAGATGGGAGAGGAGAGTAGGGAAGGAAGGAGGAAGGGAGAGCAGATAAGGGAGGCGAGTGCACACACTGACACACACACACACACACACTGCAAACATAGTAAACTTTATATACAAACAGTATCCCTCATGTGAAATCAGTCATCAGTATTTTAATGTTGTTCCTGAGTCTCTCTCTCTCACTCTCCCTCTTTTAAAAATATATTTACAGATTGTGCGCATAATCATCAGAGCAAAGTTCAGTCGAGTTGAATATTTCACCGTGAAAGTGTACACTTACTTACTTGCCCGAGAGTTTGCCTAAACTTATCAGAAAGCTTCACGACATGCTGTGCTAGCAGAACCCCACTGCTGAGTGTGTGCCTGGAATCCAACAGCACATTTCTCTACATTCATCTGGGAACACACACGTCTGATTCTGCCAAAACATCAACACCGGGCCACAGAGACTAGCCAACAATGTTGAGGTATTTTAATGAGAAGCCAGAGTAGTGTAGACACAAACAAACAAAGAGACAGAGAATGAGAGAGAGAGAATGATACAGAGACAGAGCCGGAGACAGGCACACACACGCGCACGGATACACACACACACACACACACACACACACACACACACACACACACGCACGCACACGGAAAGAGAACCAGAGAAAGAGAGAGAGAAAGAGAAAGAGACACAGAGAGAGGGAGAGAGACTGACAAGGGACAGAAGGGACTGTGGATAAAGACAACAATAAATTGATTCTGGTTGCAGACTCATGGCAGCATGGAAATCAATCATGACGGCTCTTTATCCTATCAGAGGCGAAACATTATTGGGTATCACACCATCCTCTCCCACAGAATAGCAAAGAGAAGAGAAGAGCCACATGAGAAAGCCCAAAAAAATCAACAACTCTGGGGTGAGAATTACCGTAATTTAGTTTTCAACGGTTACCCAATTTAAATGCTAATGCTACCGTTCGTCCACGTGAACATGAAAGGATCCTTTCGGGTTGACCCCTCAGTGAAGAAAAAAGCCCCTTATATCACTTCACCCTAAATTCTGCATATGCTTTCGAAAATGTGCATATCAACAACATGAATAAAGAAGAATCTCCACAGCCAGCGAGGGAGAAAGGCACGCAATCTCATCCTTTTTCCTGCTCTCCGTTCTGTGTCATACATTTAAAAAAAATTCTTTGTAGGATTTATTTTGCATTATTTTTTCATGACAGATACAGTGAGAGTTAGACAGGAAGGTTTGGGAGAGAGAAAGGGGAGAACATGCAACAAATGACCACGGGCAGGAATTGAACCCAGGTCGCTGCCGTAAGGACTGAGCCTTAATGGTACACGATCTACCCAGTGAGCCACCAGGGTACCACATACATTTCCTATTTGACACGACATGAGGGGGCGGTGGTGGCGGGTGGGGGGGAGAGTCAACGACATAAACACGACCTCCTGACCTGCCTGTTTACCCAATGTTTCGTCCAGGTGGACAGTTGGTTTCGAGACCCCCCCCGGGTCTGCTGGGTCACGCTGAGGCTGGAGAGAGTTAGACGACATGGGGGTCTCAACCCACGTCCTGACACGGCATGACAGACAGACAGACAGACAGACAGACAGACAGACAGACAGACAGACAGACAGACAGACAGACAGACAGACAGACAGACAGACAGACAGACAGACAGACAGACAGACAGACAGACAGACAGAGAGAGAGAGAGAGAGAGAGAAAGAGAGCACGATGGGGAAATAAAACGAAAGAGAACATAAAGAGATGTGGTTATTGTTCGACACCGTGGCCAACTGCCGTTTCTCCAGAGATTCTGTGGCTGGTCCCTGAGTCCTTCTCTTCCATCCATCTCCTAACCTAGTGCTGCCTGAGAACACAATCCCCACTACACTTCCCGCAAAGCACACTCTGAATTCATCCAACACAAAGAGAAAAGCGTGGGATCTTAATTTAAAAAAGAACATGTGTCTCTTCTGCTTTCATTATGTGACTGATATTCCATGGGCAACAGTATACTGTCGGCTTGCAACAACAGTGAATGGTGCATGAAGTCACAAGGCTGTATTATATATTATTATAATAATATTATAATATTTCAGCTGCTAGAGATTTCAAAGCTCTCTCTCTCTCTCTCTCTCTCTTTCTCTTTCTCTCCCTCATTTTTGATCAACAACATCCCTCCATTTCACTGTCTATCTCTTACTATCTATCTCGCTCCATTTCTGTCCTCTCTCCGTCTCTCTCTCCATCCCTCACTATCAATCAATCCCATCACTCTCCCTCCTCTCTCTCTCTTGCTATCCACCAATCTCATCTATATCTCCATTTCTTTCTGCCGCTCTCTTTCTCTCTCTTCATGCCTCTCCATCCATCTCATCCCTCCATCTCGCTACATCTTCACATCTATTTCTCAATATTTCCCTCCATCTCTCTCAGCCTCCCTCTCCTTTCCCATCCCTCTCATCTCTCTCCAGTTCTTTCTCTCTCTCCATGTCTCGCTATACATCTCTCTCTCGGCGGCGTCCACAGGGCTCATATGCATGCAGCACAACATAAAGAAGCAAATTAATTCAGTAGACGGCTGGGAGGCAGTAGAGCAGGCGGGCCGTCGCCGGGTAAGAGAGCAGATTTGGATCCAAGGTGCTACTTGATAGGTCGATTAGGACTGCAGAGCCTGCTAGGAAAACACATGATCAACAGCATATTGAGAGGCGGAGTCGGTTTTAATTGGAAGACATTACAGGCTTATTGTGTATAAACAGCCAGCTTTTTGTTTAAGCAGTGATATCCTCCCGAGATACATTTGTCTAGAATTGTTGATACATGCCAAATGCTGAATATAATGTAATTGATGCAATTACTTAAATTGAATTAGGAAGATTCTTGGAATATTAAATGCAACTCTATGTACAAACAGGGGCATTGCAACCTTTTGAGTTTTCTTCGTAGTCATTGGATCATGGAATAGCGATGTGCATGGTACCAGATAGACAACAACAAAAAAAGAAAGAAGGGAGAAGAAAGCTCTTGCAACGTAAACCAACCCCCGTGATGGAAAGCCATATTTACATTGTCATCTCTCGGTTGAGAGCTGCTTAATATAGGAAATAGCTGAATTCAACCTATCAGACGGCTGCTTTTCTGAAGTGGTTCCATTTTCAACGGTAAATTGCACTGGGACTTGAGTGGCAGGGAGTGTCTCAGCGTGTTCTGATGTATGCCCGCTGTGTTGAGACGGAGATGGGGGGACGAGAACACTCACTGGAAGTAGCCTCTCTAGTCGACACCGGTGAGAGGCCTGTGACATCAACAGATGCTCCTGTGTTTTATTTTTGAATGTGCTCAATGTGTGCGGTAGGATCTCAAATGGGATAAGAGGGTGTGGAGTGACTCTCTAGGACGGTTCAGGCCCGGTATCACTCCTTGTAGTGTGGCTGCATTATGAATATACCGCATATGTTTGGATATTAGCATATGAGCTTCGAGCACACAAACGAGATGAGGACTAGAAAACCTCTGCATTTCTGTGTGTTTGTGTGTGTGTGTGTGTGTGTGTGTGTGTGTGTGTGTGTGTGTGTGTGTGTGTGTGTGTGTGTGTGTGTGTGTGTGTGTGTGTGTGTGTGTGTGTGCGTGCGTGTGCGTGTGCAAGTGAGTTGTACATGTGCGAAACATTCAAAACACGTTTGTTCCTTTTTAAACCCGTACTTTCGGGTCAGCATACAATGGCACCAGTGAACGCCTGAGAGTGGCCGTGTCCATTGAAGGCTGTGTGTGTGCATCACATTATTGTTAAGCACAATGAGCAGCGAAGTCACTCTCTTAATGTGCTCAGTGGTGGGACGGGGCCAGACAGACAGAACAGAACAGAAATCAGGCCACTGGAGTGCTAGTGCAGCAAGACACGGCTTTGTCCTCCTGCAGGTTTTTATTTATTTTAATGTGACTTTTAATGGACGTCTGAAAGTGCCAGGAGCCCAGGGCGTCAGGGAGAGTTAGCATGCGTGCTTAGAGGGGAAGGGGTTTGGGTGTCAAGGGGGTCTGGGTGAGCAGGGCCTAGGTGGGTTGTGAAAGTTGGAGGGGAATGAAGAAAGGCTATGTCTATTATTCTGTGAACTATGTGTGTGTCGCTTTATCTTGTGCGAACTGTATGTGTGTGAATGTGCGTGTGTCTCTCTGTATGTGTGCACGTGCGTGTGTATGTGTGCATGTATGTGTTCGTGTGTATGTGTTCCTCTCTGTATGTGTGCACGTATGTGTGTGTATGTGTGTGTGTGTGTGTGTGGGGGGGGGGGGGGGGGGGGGGGGGTGGCTGAAGGCTAGGTCAAAGCGTGTCACCAGGGAACAATCGCATCCCTGGTGTTTTGAAGCAGGCTGCAACTCAGGATAAACAGCTCCGGCTGCCTGGTCGCATCAGTGACATTTAGAGCCGGAGAGACGTGACACAGCAGAAACAGAGAGCCCGGGAGGGCGAGAGGGAGAGATGGAGGGAGGGAAGTGGAGAGAAGGAGAGAGGAGGAAGTAGGTGGAGATAGCTGCATTTAAACGAAAAACCTTGTAAGAGGTCCAGCATTCTACCGTCTGGCATTATACCCCCCCCGCCCCTTTGTGTGTGTGTGTGTGTGTGTGTGTGTGTGTGTGTGTGTGTGTGTGTGTGTGTGTGTGTGTGTGTGTGTGTGTGTGTGTGTGTGTGTGTGTGTGTGTGTGTGTGTGTGTGTGGGGATGGGGGCAAAACCGAGCCAGGCTGGACTTTTTCGTACTTACCAAGATCTTACAAAACTTTGTACAGCGATAGATAAAATAACGTATGGACGGAGCAGCAGAACCCACACGAGGGGGACAAAAGGACCAGTGGCGGGCCAGCATCGGGGTGTGGTGACTACCAGCTTAGTCAACAACATGAATACACCGCTCTCCTTCCCTCTTATAAGATCCAATTTGCAGCGCAATCCTCCACGAGATCCAGGCTAATGAAGGGAATGTTTCAGATGGGCCAGAGCGAACCAGCAGCCACGACACACTATGTTAACAACAATGACAAAGAGGCTGAAACTAGCACAAGGAGGTGGAGCAGGCTTGTTTGGTCAGGGTCGACAAGTACCTGTACACATGGTTGGTTCTGTCAGAAAAGATTGGGCCTGAAAGGACTGCTGTTCAGGAGGGAAAGAAAGGAAAGTACGAGCATTGGGAGTAGCCAAACTGCCACAGTGAAAGGCTTGGGTGCCTGAAGGAACCGTTGCGATAATGAAGGACAGGCTAACGGTAAGAGTGACACAGTGGATGCAGTGGTAAAGTATGGGCCTCAGACAGCGCTAGGTGCACACGTGTTTTATTGTCTGCAATCGACACACAGCACAGACACGATGGACCAACGAAAAAAACGATTGGAAGAAATGTTAACGAACATAAGTGTTTGCTCAAAATGGACAGTAAAAACGTGAGGTAATTGAGAGGCATTTGGGGGACTAGCGATGCTGAAGTGTAGGGTGTTTGTTGTGTGCATGTGCATGCATTTGTGTGTGTGTGTGTGTGTGTGTGTGTGTGTGTGTGTGTGTGTGTGTGTGTGTGTGTGTGTGTGGCGGGGGGGTTAATCATTTGCACCGGTGGTTAACATAAGCCCAGCATGGTTTGTCTGCCCACCCGCTTGCAGCGCATATTTATACAGAGTCATCAACATTCTCCTGGGGCTGCGTAGTACAAAGTGCACATGAAAGACATAAACTGCCCCCCCCCCACACACACAGACACAGACACAGACACACACACACACATACACACATACATAAAAACACATATGAACACATGCCATTACGCTATTATTTTAAGTTATGAATGTTTAACTACACAAACAACCTTGCGGGACAAACTCGATAAGACGCTTATGTACAGAGACACACCGCACGTAAACACACACGCACACATGCACCACATACACACACACACACACACACACACACAATCACACACACCGCGGACCACACACCAGAACCCTACACCATAGGCTGTCAGCTAAATGCGCTGTACAAAGGGAAAATGTCCCATAAATTACCGAAAGGCTGCTGTAGAGGAAAAGACAAACATGTCTGTGAGCACATAAACATAGTGACCCCCAGGGTGAAGGTTGATGCCCCGCCTCCTCACAGAGAAAAGGCCCAAACCAAACCAATCAGAGCTTCCGCTTGACCCTTCCACAGGTTGATGGGATTCACTTTTCTCTTTTGTCTGGGAGATTAGAACAGAGAAACCTGAAGTAGTATAGTTTAATATGTCCTTTACTAGGTGTGGTGTGTGTGTGTGTGTGTGTGTGTGCGCGCGCGCGCATGTGAATATGTGTGTGTCTCGTGGTCTGTTATCAACCCAGTGCATCATTGTAGTTTTCTCGGTTAATTAACTAAGTGGTGTCTGCGGGGGCCGTCTGTGTTCCGTTAGGTACTAAAGCTCCATCAGTTTTTCAAGCGTCTTGCACAAATTTGGCGGACTGCCTCTAGGCATTTGCAGAAGGAGATAATTTTTGAAAGAACTACGGATGCCCCAAAACAATTACAAACATGAATAGAGAGCCCTCCACCACCTCGTAATTTTTTGTTCATCATCATTCTGCCCACTCATTTTCAACAAAATCATTCCAGTTTGACTTTTAATGCAGCTGCTTTTTTCTTTTCTCCTGCCTCTCCTTGAATAAAGCAATGTTTTCCCTTTATTCTCATATAACACTTCTGCCACAATACCATCAGTGTAACCTTGTGTAACCTCCCCTTTAACCTTTCGCCATCCTCTTCTTTGACCTCAACCACGCAGAGAAACCATGGCCTCTTCATCAAACCTAGAAGCAACTCTTTTGACCTCTCCCTTCTTCCATGCTATTTTTAATATTTTGGGTTGCCGTTCTCTCCCCTGCTCCAAAAACGCTCTTTCTTTCTCTCTTGCTCCTTCTCCTGAATTCTCAGCCCTGGCAGCGGTCGCGAGTCAAGAGTCAACGTCCAAACTTCTCTTGGCCCTCCTCAGCATCCTCACTCAATGGTCGTATTTTTTCTTTTCTCTGCCTGGCACCTATCAAAAGACGCATTCTTCGCTCAAAAGCACTTATGCAGTGGTGGAAATTATGTTGGAACAGACCCAGGGTGTTCCACCCCCACCCCCCCACCCTTAATACTTGCTGAAGTAACAGCCAAGAAAAACAAAGTTACATCAAAGCAATGAAGTCAAACACAAAGTGGAGAAAGAGAGGAGGGAACAGGAGGGAGGGGGGGGAGAAGTGAGGAGGGGAAAGTATTTGGTAGACAGGAGAGGAGGAGGGAGAGGGAGAGGAGAGGAGAAGGAAGGGAGAGGGAGAGGAGAAGGAGATGGAGAGGATAAGGAGAAGGGAGGATATGGAGGGGAGAAGGAGAGGAGAAGGAGAGAGGAGAGAGGAGAGGGAGAGTAGGTAAGGAGAGGAGATGATGGGGTAGAAGAGAAAAGGAGGAGGGGAGAGGAGAGGAGATGAGAAGGAGTGGAGAAGGAAATTATTGGGTTGAGAGGAGGAGAAAGAGAGGAGAGGAGAGGAGATCAGAGGAGTAGAGGAGGAGAGAATAGGATAGGATAGAAAGGGAATGAAAGGAAAGGAAGAGAGGATGAGGAGAGAATGAGAAAGAAAATGTTCCTCTGATGGAATGTTTCCATGGCCGGTTCAGCTGGAGATTTAAGGGAGTTTTGTTGGGGTTTTGGACAAAGCTTCTCAGTGCAGCTCGGCTTTAAAGATCCCGACGGAGGGAGGACACGTATGGTTCTTCCCTCGCTCAGACAAGGAGCTCTCCTTCCAATTGAACTCACACGCCGAAGTAAGCGGTGGCAATTACCTATTATCCAGTGCCATTGACCTAGGAATTACAGCAGGGTATGGAGGTAGCCTTCTCCCGCTCCGCTGGCTCTGTTGGCACAATCTGGGGTAATTGTCACTAATGGTGGGTGGCGTCCAGGTATCGCTGAGAAGACAGGGGTCAGTCATGGACATCCCGTTCTGAGTGTGTGTGTGAGTAAATGCCGGTGATAAATAATGGTTGTGTCACTGAAATATTAAGAAAATGCAGCCTGTACAGAAAGGGGAAATATTCGTATTTAACCTCACATTTAATAATATTTAGAAGACGAAAAAAAGAGAATGAGTTTTAACCTTTCCAGTTAATTGCACTGTCTCAATTCACAGCAGTCAGAGTTTATAAATAATGTTTTGGTCTTTGCTTTTAGTCGATAGCACCATGGTTACCAGAATAATCCCTGAAGCAACTTCACTTCATTTAACTTTTAATTACAATAGGTTGACAGCAGAGACAAAACATGAAGGGAAAAGAGAAGAAAACTGCAGTAATTAAAGTATCCAATACATGCATCTGGTTTCGGGTGGGGGTGGGGTACTGGGGTATGGGGTGTGGGGTGTGGGTGTCGGGTAGGGGGGTCAAGCCTTTCTGGATCTCCCTTACAATGGATTCAGCAATTTGAGACAAACATATTGTTACGGCCTGGTTCAAATACCCCAGCCCCACTTTTTCTGTGTGTGTGTGTGTGTGTGTGTGTGTGTGTGTGTGTGTGTGTGTGTGTGTGTGTGTGTGTGTGTGTGTGTGTGTGTGTGTGTGTGTGTGTGTGTGTGTGTGTGTGTGTGTGTGTGTGTGTGTGTGCCTAAGCTAACAGCCTAAGCTGTCGGAACGCCGTGTCTGCAGTGTCCACCATGGTCAATGAATTAATAACAGCGTGGGATTGTTTAAAGCAGGGAGATCGGTGAATAAAATAATGTGAATTACTTGGTGCCACCTTGTTACAAAGCAAAACGTACGATGCACTGTATTCCTCAGCTAATTACAGGCTCTCTTCACAACACTTTTTTTTTTTACTGCTTGTATGTGACATCCTACAGCTACAGGATGTGTGGCAGGCGACAAAACTTTCCGTCATTTCTCAACCACATATCAGCAATTGGGTTAACGATCTGACCTAACTGAAAGTTAACTGTGAATTTGGTCCAATCATCTTCAGCATACTATAACCAGAGAAACAGCACTAACACGCGACAATGAGACAGAAATACACTGTCTCATGTGTCAATATTAAAGGCTCATACAGACATATGTGTGTGTACATACTGTACACACACACATGCAGGAAGAATGTATGTGTGTGTGTGTGTATTAAAGATATGCGAACACACATACTCAATTCTCATTATAAGCGAGGGAGGGCATCAGAAGCATACATCAGGAACTCAACAACCCAAACACCAGCGCCTTTGTTCTCCCCGGTGGTTCCTCTCTGTTAAACACTTGGGCTGGCAGGTTAGTGACGGCAGCATCCTCCTCCTCCTCCTCCTCCTCCTCCTCCTCCTCATCCACTACCCCTCCTCTGCCCCTCCTCCTCTCCTCCTCCTCCTCCTCCTCTCTCTTCCTCCACCTCCTCTCCCCTCCACCCCTCCACATCCTCTCCCCTCCACCTCCTCCTCCTCTCACCTCCTCCACCACGTCTGAGTATTCATAATCAGTAACATTAATGAGAATGGTAATACGATGCACAAGAATTAGTCCAGGTCTACAGGGTTCATGTCCCAGAGGGGGAGGGGGGTGGGCGGGGACTTGGCTAAGACAAGACCTGCTGGGCCTTTACAATAAGCAACAACTTCCTCGCCTCTCCCTCCTGACACACACAGACACACACACATACTCACTCACACACACACATCGGCTTGTGCGTAACAAGGCTGTCCAGGAGCCTGACAACAATAACAAAAATGTCTTGATGTATACAGGAGATTCAATAACAACAGCGGCCTGCTTGAAAACAGCTTCCTGACATCACCAATATCGGCCGTGCTGTTAATTATGCTGACCCAGGCTGTCTTCCCTATGGGGTAAAAAAAAAAAAAAGACTTATGGTGCTCCTGGAGCCTACTCAACACGACAAATATACAAAGAGACTGGGGGAGAGACGGAAATGGTGGCCGAGGGAGAGGGAGGGAGGGGAAGCGAGAGAGAGAGACTGACTACAGTATACAGTAGAAATTGTACTTCGGCCCGTTCAAAGACTGGTGTTGCTGCAGGGATTCCAGGCTAGCTCCACAGCCACCCCCCCCCCCCCCCCCCAGAGTGTCCCCACTCCCTGAGGGTCTCTCGCCGCCCTAGAACTAGTTCATCAGCGACATAGCGTGGTAGGGGTACGGAGCTCTGTGCTCAGATTGTATATTAAGTCCTATGGCGACACTTCTTCCCTCAGGATGCATAACCACACATGAACAACACCATGGCGTGGCTCTATACGTCATCACCACATCCGTAGAGATTGTATATGGTCTCAGCTGTCTCTATGCTCTGTGGTTGCTGTGCCTGTGGAGATGCAGGCGTGTGCGCCTTCATGCTAGTGTGAACACATGGCTTGGTCAAGTGTATAGCCAGACCTCATTCGATCTAAGACCAATCTAAGACCACTCTGCTTCCTTCTCTCTCTCTCCACCCATTTCTCCAGACTTTCCATTATGTGATGTATGGCCACATGTATGGCTGCCGGCGATGTGGCTTCACACCTCTACCCAGCCTAGACTTGCCTGTGGTGGGCACCATCTCTCAGCTTCTCCCCCT
>JACYXH010000070.1:132500-205000 GCA_026745465.1 Lota lota | reverse complement strand
GCCACAAACACTTCTCTGACTCAAGGAAACCTTCAGCCTCGCTTGTGCGCTTGTCTGCTTGTGTGTGTGGGCGTGCCTATGTGTACGCATGCTCATACCCTGCACTGCACAAGGACAACTTTAGATACAGTATATCCATCTAGCTGTCACCAACACAAGACTGGTGCTGGCAGCCCAGACCTAGTTGAAGTAGTTGAGTGTGAGTGATGGGGTTTTTCTTTGGAAGGTTGGTTGGTTGGTGATTACATTATCATTTAAAACCAACAAGTACAATCATGCGGCTTCCCATGTGCCAGTATGCAGCCTGGGATCACCAGAGGAAGGGATGCTTCTCGGCTGAAGACAAGAGATTATCATGTTTTTTCCATTAGTTTTCTGAGGCTGTGGAACAAACTTAATGAACAGAGGTAGCATGTTTAACAAACACAGTTGTGTTTTATTCCACTCCTGGAAAGTCATTTGCATTAAGTGGCTGTTTTTCAATATCTTTTTTATGATGTAATTTCATCAAATGTTTTTTATTTTCTAACATTATATCGTACGTATGCATTTATATTCCATAAAGGGCTTCGTCAGCACAGTTAAAGAAAGGCGCTTCATAAATAAAGTATTGTAAAGTTACTGTTTGACTAACTGGAATACCTAAAGAAGCAACTGAGAAAAGAAGAAAAAAAGAGCCGCGTCATCCAATCTATTTTGTGCAGAAAATGAATAAGTGAATGAACAGGCACAGAATGAATGAGTGAACGAACAGGCACAGAATGAATGAGTGAACGAACAGGAATAGAATGAATGATTGAAGGAACAGCAATGGAATGAAAGGGTGAAGACAAGCCAGAGTGCTGAATGTCAGTCTGTCAGCGAGGCCTCAGCTTAAATGATGCGGACAGAGAGCCTTTCTGATTGCCCCACCAGTCGGGCCAGGGGGTGAGAAACATTTACATGCAAATACAAATGACCCGCGCAGTGCAGTGTGAGTTACAGCGTTACGGTGGACTGATTGCACAGCAACCACGGGAAGCCAGCCATAAAGGAGTCAATGCAAACCCACACTCTGGTGGTGGACTCTTGATATAAGGGATGCCTGTTCAATACTATTTCCACCATCTATTCTTTACTTCCAATTTACTATTGTATTTTTGTACTTTTACTGACAATTCATTCAATGAGTTGCAGTGAAATTGTGTGTTCATTTCTAATATGTATGCTGCTTTTTTGTGAAATCCAAAATCGTCCCCAGCGGCATTATCCTAACAATCACCAATCCTAAATCATTTCCATTGAATTATTTGTCCTAGTGTGAGAGCCCTTACACGGCAGCGAAATCCAGTCATCTCTGACAGATACACAATTAATGTGATTCATTACATCCTCTGACCACACTAACTCAATTTACAGAGAAACATTCTTAACAGATGTCATGTAGGTTTTTGGGTTTATTAGTCTCCACGGTCCTTGGGAAAGGGGTGAGGGGGTGGGTAGTCCTTGGCTCCCTTCCTGGCGGTCTTAAAACCTTGACTGTGGAGGCTTGGGTTGGGAGGCTACCCGCAGTCAGCAGACCTGTTACCCCCAGATGGTTGTTGGATCCGACCCCCGTGGGTTCTGTGGTCTCGTCTCCTCGTTTGTCTATCCTCATTGTCTCCTACCGTCATAAGGTATTCAGTCGACGTCTTCCCTCCGTTCTCCTGCTCCTCTCAGACAGGCTTACTTCAGAATTATGTCTAACCGAGTGCTCCCTGGACGTCTTTTGTTTTCAACTTTTGCCGTTTGTCTTCGCTCTCATTTGATGCCTTTCACCTCATCTTGTTGGCACCAGTTTCTTGGCTCTGAATCATTATGTTTTGCAGAAAGCGATGTCGTTGTGTGTGTGTGTGTGTGTGTGTGTGTGTGTGTGTGTGTGTGTGTGTGTGTGTGTGTGTGTGTGTGTGTGTGTGTGTGTGTGTGTGTGTGTGTGTGTGTGTGTGTGTGTGTGTGTGTGTGCACGCATGTCTGTGTACGCATTCATGCATGTGCATCCCAACAGGAGGTCCAAAGCAGAATCCAAGTATACGGATTAAATCCCATTGAACTAATACATGAGCTCAGGATGTAACTGTATGTAATCTACTTTCGCAACCTCACAATCCCCCTTTTCGACCCACAGCTCCCTGACCCACTATGGGCCCTATTACCTTATAGTTCAGCTAGGGCTCTGATATCATGAAGAGGTTAGCTCTCTCTCTCTCTTTCTCTCTCTCTCTGCTGCCATTCCCCCTCTTCCAGAACCACCACCAGACCAGACCAGGGTTGTTTCAGCATGACCGGCTCCACTACCAAGCCACAGAATACATGTATCTGTTAATTAGAGCTGGCAGTGCTGCCCCAGTACACAGGAGGACAGAGAGAGAGAAAAAGACAGGGACCATCAAAGCAGAACAGAGATGAGGTGGGTACACAGACAGCAAGGCAATGGTTATGACAACAGTAGCGGCTAAGTGGAAAACTGGAGAACAACGGTTCTCGGTAAACAACAGCGGGAAGAGACCGCCGTGACCATCAAGAATGTTCTCCTTTCATTCTTGCGGGATCGCGGCGGACTTGGCTCCACGGTAGAGAGAGCCGTTTGGCCCCTGAATTCCCCTAATAAGTGAATCCACCATAAAGAAAAATTGCAGTAGGATAATATAGTTTCAGGGCTTCATTCTCTTCCGAATCCCACAGTGTTGATAGAGGAAGTGAATCAGGATGTGTGAAACGCGCTTCCTGGCTGTAATGGTTTCCCCCCTAACGGTCGCCTATTAGTCAGTCTCTACAGCGATGCTATCTTTGGGAAACCCAAGTTTTGTTCGACATCTATTTAGCGCGATAGCCCTTGGAAACCTTATTAGACTAGATTAGAGACGGGCTGCTTGCAATTAATGCCCAAGCTTAGCTATGTGGTGTGTCTCACTGTGATCTCACTGTGTGTGAGATCAAGAGGAGAGAGGGAGAGAGAAAGAGAGAGAGAGCAAGAGAACGAGAGCGAGAACAAGAGCAAGAGAGAGGGAGTCTTTATGTATGTGAGGGCATGGGAACCTATACGTATGGGTGAGGTCCACTGTGTGTATTCATGTATTCTTACAGTACGGGTGGTAAAGGGGAAAGTGGGCCGTTCCAGCCATGGCCCCCATTAGTCTCCCTCTCTTGTTAACGGACCGACACACTGACTCCCTTCAACAGGGGGGAGAGGGAGAGAGAGAGACAGGCAGATGGATGGATGGACAGACTGACAGAGAGTCAGTGTGTGTGTGTGTGTGTGTGTGTGTGTGTGTGTGTGTGTGTGTGTGTGTGTGTGTGTGTGTGTGTGTGTGTGTGTGTGTGTGTGTATGTGTGTGTGTGTGTGTGTGTGTGTGTGTGTGTGTGTTCTTGGCAAGAGAAAGAGAGAAAAAAAGTGTAAAGGGGGAAAGTGAGGGAAGAGAAAATAAAAGAGCTGTATGAATGCACCTCAATGACAAGCAAACAGGCTGTGAAAAGCATTTCCATCTCCCTCTCACTGTGTGTGTTTATTTGTGTCTAGGAAGTAAACTGCTCCTGTCCTTCTCTGTAATGTCTGGCCGCCTTTCATCCTCTTTCCCACCACACACTCAGGGTCCGTCGCCAGGAGCACGGAGTCATGTGCTCTTCTTAAAGCCACTGAAAGAGACCCCTATCCATGTACCCTTATAGAACACACACACACACACACACACACATACACACACACACACACACACACAAATACAGACACACAAATACACAGATACACAAATACATATACATACGTACACCAGTGTGATTGTAGTTATCTGAAACTGTAACAGAACAACAACTGATAGACAAAACCATCACTGAAATAAATATGGAAACTGACCTTGCAGAAAAAACAAAAACTAAACTGAAACAGAAACACAGGACTTTGAAGCTAAATATAAATACTTAAAAATGGAAAGATTTAAAGTTGAATTCCAGTTGTCCTGATGGCCACAATAATCCTATAATTACCATTGTAGCTGTTAGTATCAGTAGGTATGATGTAATACCTAGTAATTTTTTTGCAGTAGTTATTATTCCAAAAACGTATTAATAAAATAAGATTGTTCTGTTGTAACATTTGGAGTAGACTGGTGGTTATTCATTTAAAAAAGTTGTAATTTATAAATACCTGAATGGAAACAGAACACATATATTGTTTATATTAAAAAGAGCGAATATAAAAACAGTTTATAAAACAACTGCAACTAGAATGGGATCTTTCAAACGAAAACTGAAATAGAAAGGACAATGAACCCCCTAAGATAAAGCTGAAACTAAACTGAAAACAAAATAACTACTGGAAATACAATTGAAATAGAAACTAAAAACTGAAATAACAGTGAAACACACACACACACGCACAAACTGAAATAACACTGATACACAAACACACTCACAGAGATCAAGGGACAAGTCGATGGTTGAATGGTAGGATTGCCTACCAGAAGCCTCTTAACCCAAAACTTGGTCTTCGGCGATCTCTGTTGCTGCTGCACTACTCCACAACGGGTTTTCACAACCACAAACCCCCCCAATTACAAAACACACTCTCACATTTAAAGAGCATGGTGAAAAAAGGTATTCAAATGGCACATGTTAAAATGCGGTTTGTTTTATGAAGAACACCCTGTTGGGAGCTGAGAGCGAAATACAAAATACTTTTTTCAAAGAGAAAATAAAATGTGCTCATTATTGACTTTAGCCAACTTATTTCTTTGAACTTCCTCGTCTTTCCACTTGGGCAGCAAATACATGATGAGAGGCGTCTAGTTCTGAGGAAGAGGGGTTGGGGGAGAGTGATAGAAAACCACGAGTGATTAAAAGATGAAAGGGAGAGAGAGTAGATGATAGGAGGGAGGGCATGCCTGATTAAGCAGCAGAGGCATGCAGCCCCTCTAGGAAACAGCCCTTATTGCATTTTAATGGGAGGCGGGATGACCTTTGACCTCCAAGCCAGGCATCATAGCACCTCGGCTGCGGGTCAAACCGTACAGGGCAGCACATGGGGTATGAGAGTAGAGAGTGTGTGTGTGTGTGTGTGTGTGTGTGTGTGTGTGTGTGTGTGTGTGTGTGTGTGTGTGTGTGTGTGTGTGTGTGTGTGTGTGTGTGTGTGTGTGTGTGTGTGTGTGTGTGTGTGTGTGTGTGTGTGTGTGTGGTGTGAATATGCATGTCACACGCACATTTGTGTGTGCCTATAGAGGAGTTCAACATTTTAAAGTTCAGGTACAACTCCTTAATACAATTCACATACCTTACAAAGGAAATAATTCCCTCCATCTCTACCTCTCTCCCTTACTTGCTTGGTCAGCCTCCTCCCCTTCCCATCCCCCCCTCAACCCTCTCCACCCCCTCACCCTCCAGCATGGCTGGCTTGCCCCTCCATCATCGGTCCCTCCTATTACACCTCCTCTTTCTCCGGCTCCACATGCTAAGTGGGAACATTGTTACGGTCAATTTGTCCCATTCAGGGTCCCAGTGGGCCGAGTCCTGTCCCTAACAGCCTGCAGAAAGAGACCACACTGCCTGGGAGGCCTTGACACTAAGGTCCAGGGTAGAAGGGAAAATGCTTTTCTCTCTTGGTGTGTGTGTGAGCCCTTGTGTGTGTGCGTGGTTGTGAGGTGGAGGGGGAAGGGGGCAGCTGAAAGAAGTGTGACACAGTGGAGATAATGAAAGGAGGAGTCGATTTGAGGAGAGAAGAACGAGAGAAAGAAATCAGCCAAGAAAGAAAGAGGCAGGAAGGAATGTGCAAGACAGAAAAATAGGTCCCACTGCGGATAAAGAGGGGGGGGGGGGCTTCCTTGCCAGGTTGAGGCCCAGCTTGTCCGGTTCAATAGTATTGGTATTAGTCTGTCAGTCCCAGGCCCAGTGTGGTGAGGACGGCGCCAGCACATGGCTCCACATGGGGCCACTGGCCTGAGAACCTTAAACACATAGCAGCACGATGTAGAACATCTGTAGTAGCAACCCATTATGATATCAGAAAAATTGCATCTCATGTACTCAATGTACTACCTTCTATATTGTTTACCATGCAAAATCCACCAACACTAGTCTCACAGACTAGCTCAAATCTGGGGGAATGGGGTGTTTGGCTTTCTTTCGCTTCATATTTGATACAACCAATCATTTTGCTGGAAGTGGGGATCTGTAAGCGCATAATTGGCTATTACGCACTAATTGGCATAACAGTGACCACAAATTCGGCCAGCATCAGTCAAAACGTTTCTGTGAAGGTGTAGGCTGGCCACTGTAGAGAAACGCTTATTAAAATCTGTCACACGCTCTCTTGGGTAGAATATATCCATAACGAAACAGGAAGCACGGTGTGGCTCCACCCCTTTCAGATGTTGGTTTCCGGGCAGGCTCTGTGCCGCCTCCCCCCAGAAGTTCTGGTATAACATAGTAGGACTGCTGGATCAGTGATAAGAATGACCCAAAAGACGCAGGTAGAGTTAAAATAAAGGGTTTTATTAACCTGAATGAAGGGTTTTATTCTTCCAAATAAAGAAGCAGCCTTGCCTTTAAAGGAGGCTACGATGAGGTCACTTTAAAGCAGGTGTTACCACCATGGTGTGACTGTCCTCTCGAACCAAAGTGCAAAAAACAGCTAGACTGGCGGTGTCGCTGCAAGTTAAGACGCTGCACTAAACATGGCCAGTGTTTCTAAGATGTCTGACCTCGCTGTTTGTTCTGTTTATCCATCCTGCCAGTGTACCCTGGCTTCTTCAGTGGTTTATCTACAGCAGTAGGTTCCGGCTTGGTAACAACAATGCAAACGGCTGCTGCTACTGCTGCTGTCAACCGATTCCTCTATTCTCCGTTTTATGAACAGAGGGCTGTTCAAAGGATAAATAAAAACATGCACGATGTGTAAAGAAATCCGACCCCATGCATTGGTACTGGTAGGATCGGTTAGAAGGGTTGGTACATACTGAAGACTGTTAACACTGGTTCTGGTAGATGGTCATTTCAGAGTGACCATCCAAACTCTGCATTTTACTCTGCATTATGTTTTATACAAACACACACACACACACACACACACACGCACACACACACAAGCACACCCCCACGCACACCAACTGTGAAGTTTGGCTTCATGTTTGAACCCCCACAAACAGGCCCTGTAGAAGTTAAACAGCCCTCCTGGTGTGATATCGGGGTCGGGCAGGGTCGGGTCGGGAAAGGGGGGTATTAACTCCCTTGTGTTGGGGCACCTGTTGTTTTGGCCACATCAGGCACAACACTTGCTGTGAGGCACAAGGGTGCGAAGGGTGCCTGTTGGGTGTGAGTGAGGCGGTGTGTGTGCAAACAGGGCCCCCATTCAAGCAGGCCTGGACAGTGCTGAATCATAGTCGTACATGGAGCTTTGACTCCGATTCACTGGGACACCAGACGGGGAGGCAAACGGGCTGATTCACTCAACAGTACTGTGCTTATTATGCTTCCCTTTAAGGGCAGCCGCAGTCTCTCTCTCTCTCTCTCTCTCTCTCTCTCTCTCTCTCTCTCTCTCTCTCTCTCTCTCTCTCTCTCTCTCTCTCTCTCTCTCTCTCTCTCTCTCTCTCTCTCTCTCTCTCTCTCTCTCTCTCTCTCTCTCTCTCTCTCTCTCTCTCTCTCTCTCTCTCTCTCTCTCTCTCTCTCTCTCTCTCTCTGAGGAGAAAATGCATAAAACATTACACATATACACACATAATCACAAAGTAAAGACACACATGCACAAAAGCAATCTTGCAAATTAACTCAGTTGAGGCTACAGCAGGGATCTGTCAGTAAACGTGTATTCATCAGAGATGTTGCCCATCTCCCTATAAAAGAAGTAACTTTGTTGGAACTCACTGGGTAGGATTAGTCAGGCTCCACTGTGTTAAGCTGTGAGGGTAAAACAAAAACAAAACAGCGAAGGATGAAAAAAAAACTGGCCAAGAGATGACATCAACAGTACGGGACCAAGCAGCAAGATTTCCCGGACACGCACGCACATGCACACACACACACACACACACACACACACACCGAGCCCTTGTTATCCAAACCCAACATTCCTGTTCCATTTGACTTGTCATGTTTTCCATGTCTGGGAACTTCTGTTTTCTTCTTATTCTACCGAGTCCACTACAGTAGTTAGTCCAGGTTGACAATTCCTTTATGTGTGTGTGTGTGTGTGTGTGTGTGTGTGTGTGTGTGTGTGTGTGTGTGTGTGTGTGTGTGTGTGTGTGTGTGTGTGTGTGTGTGTGTGTGTGTTTCTTTTACATAATCCACATCTCAATCTTGCCCCCTAATGAGTCATTGGCATTGGCAGGAATAATGCATCCCACTGATAAATGATTTATAGTCTGTCGTGTCGATAATACACTGGCATACAAAATAGTCCGGGAAAGAAAATCGCTATCTATGTACAGTATATGAATAAGCTGTTATTTATCCATTGTCAATAACACAAGCACCATAATTACACTTATCCTATTCATCAATACTGCTGAATGCAAAGTGGTCATTATTTTGGATCGCCTCGGGCTACAACCACCTTCACATCTCAGATTAAGATAATTCTGTTCACAAATAAGGTTTTCCCCATAATTAATTTGACTGAAGCGATTCACCTTTGCCCGTCCCCCCTTGACACTACCAGAAGAGGACCCTGAGCAAGTCATATCCTCTCTCTCTCGTTGTGTTTCTCTATCTCTCTCTCTCTAGGTCTCTTCCCTTCCCTCCCCCTCCCTCACCCTCTCTCTAACTCCCTCTCTCCGATAAATCTTCCCTATGCTACACTCAGCCATCGTCGAGATTGTGGACTCACGTTTCGGGGTGAAGGAAGCAGGCTCTTCAGGAGCCAACAGCTTGTCTGTCAAAGTGTCGGGTGCAAATGGCGCTCACTCTGTTCGTCCTAAACAACGTTTTGTAACCCCCCCCCCCCCCCCCCCCCTGAATAGAACGTGGGAATGGAGGGTGGGGTGTGTGATGGGGGGAGATCAGAGCCCCAATCTGACAGGTCTCTCCCTCTGTTGTCTACTAATGCATTCCCTCTGATGGCAGCTCTCCTCTTAATTACTGGTGGCATGAGAGCACCCACATGTATGTGCATGTGTGTGTGTGTGTGGGGGGGGGGGGGGGGGGTGGGAGTGAAGTTGGTGGTGATGAAACTCTCCTCTGTAAAGACGCTGCACTTGAAGAGGAGGAGGGGAAGAGACGGGGAGAGGGGGGGTCGTGAGACAGACAGCATCTGCTTCTATGATCTGCTGTGCTTTTATTCCTCTGTATTTTAACATAGCCTCCCTCGCCTGTTCCTTCTAGACCACTGCACAGCCCTCCCCTTCTCGGCTCCCCACCCCCCCCCCCCCCCCCCCCCCCCCCCCCCCCCGCACACCCTGCCAACAGAAGGAAATTAATGAAACAAAACTAAAAATGACACATACCTTCTGAATGTGAATGACATGCAGGGAGTCACTTTCACTGGAAGCATATTTTTCTAACTACATTCTCTCACTTGTGTCTCTCTCTCTCTCTCTCTCTCTCTCTCTCTCTCTCTCTCTCTCTCTCTCTCTCTCTCTCTCTCTCTCTCTCTCTCTCTCTCTCTCTCTCTCTCTCTCTCTCTCTCTCTCTCTCTCTCTCTCTCTCTCTCTCGTACTAAAGGTGTCATTATAAGAAAGCTCTGACCCTTGGGGACTTCACTTAGTTCCCTCTCCGTTTCCAGTCCACAAAACTCAGCCACACAAAAGGCAGCTGAAAGGCAATTTGAATTTGAAGCAGGACCACAACAAAAACATGTAGCTACCAAACGGAGAAACTTTAGAGGACTCAGAGGATGTTGCGAGCAAAGACCTTTTACACATGAAGACACAAATGTGATTTTGACACTGCCCAACCATCTAACTCACTGTACTGCAAAAGACCAGACAGCTGCCGCAGAGAACGAAGAGAAGGGGGAGAAAGAGAGATGTGGGGAGGAGGAGAGGGACAGAAAGAAAGGGAGAGAGATAGCTCAAGATTGATTGGGGACACCAGGGGTACTTTGAGTGTAGACGGTTATATATAAGGAGTTATAAAAGGAGTATTAGCTGATAAGGCTTCAATGAGACTCACAAAGCACAAACTCACCGAGCTCACACACAACACATGCGCGCGCACACACACACACACACACACACACACACACACACACACACACACACACACACACACACACACACACACACACACACACACACAAGACTAAATATACAGTGTTAGCCAATCAATTTGTCCTTCAGAAAATGTGATGTTTAGGTTGAAAACTGATAAGAAATCACTAAGCAGAAAGCAAAAGAAATCATAATAAAGATGGAGGTTAGATCCCGGTATTGATTTAAACCATGATTCAGTTGAACCAATCTCCAGTTAATACATGGTAGCCTACTACACAGTCAATGCAAAGTGATCTTTCTGGTTCCGAACCGCCGAACCCTTGTTCGCTTGCCTGCAAGCTACGCAGTATGAAATAGAGGTATAAACAATGATGCGTATAGGCCAAATCTAAATAATAAATTTACACTCGGCAAAGACAAAGAACATACATTAGCTCGGCACTGCATATTGCTATTAACATAGTTTGTATTGGTGGACATTAGGCTACATTTATATCTGTTTTTTTTTTTCATTTTCTTTCATTTAGGGCAGCACAGCGTACGCGATTGAGACAGCGTTTTGGGGTATCAAGCGCACAACCACAAACACCCACCACCACGGACCCCGGCGTAGGACAGCTTACCTTTGGCTTTAGTCGTCAAACCGGGACAGCGGCTATGTGATGTGACCGATTAAATGTTGTTTCCACTCAGTCTGTCTTGTCTCTCTCCCCCCCCCCCCCCCCCTCCCCCCTCCCTGGTTAACGAATCCGAGAGGTGTTGGAGGAGAGAGCGGACCCGTTGGCGTGCACAAGGTCCTCTGTAGCCGTTGGTAAACTACTCCTCCCCGTCGCACCTGTCCCTGGCAAGAACTGATCCCACACGCCGGCCTGACATCCCTAGGGCAACTGTCTCTCAGGGGCGGTGTGTGTCCATGCCCACCCGCTAGTCTCAACACGCATGTACACAGCGGCACCTGTCCCCGGTGCGAAAACACCCTACAAAGAGCGTCTATGTCGCACAACGACACATGGCATTCGCGTTAGGCTCTGCAGCAATACTCTCCTTCTCGGACAGCCGTCCGGAATTCCCAAGTAATTTGGATTCGTTGGAAGCCGTGATTCAGTGTATGATGAAAAGCAAAAGGCTGATTGCTAAAGAGCACACCCCTTCAGCAAGCCACGGGCACCGTACCAGCTGTAACGTTTGTAGATCACATCTGCCGCTCTTTTGCTCGGGTCAGTTGTGTTAACAATCCTCTGTCCACACAATAGTTGGTCTATTTCGTGGTCGGCGAAGAGTCGGCTGTGCACGACTGCTGCTCTCGCCAATAGGATGTCACTGCTGCGTCTTTTTCACTTCGGCTGTCATAGAAAGAAAGGGCTATTCTTCTGGCTGGTATGCGCCCCACCTCCGAGCCACAGTGTTTGGTACAAAGTAATTCCCATTCATCGGTTTATGAAAAATGGTTTATATTCCTTGATAGTCTAGTGGTTGGTGGGAGGAGGACACAGTATCGCTTCTCCTAACGGCAAGAGACAGCATCTCCACTGCTCCCTTCTGTCATCTAGACTGGCGAATCCAAATACCCCGCTGCTGCCAAAACCTGAACCAGAGTTATGCTGTAACTGGAATGGAAATAATTAATGACTAATTGGACTTCCTTTTGAAAACGATCGCTCATTTGAAAAAGTGCAGTCCCAAAAAAGGCTGGTCTGTCTTCACGTGGTCGTCACGTGTCCAATTAGAACTGCAAACTCCTATTCATGGTTACGATTTTATTCATAGGCAAGTATAACAGCAATGAGTATTTCGCAGAGGCTATCGGGTGATTAAGCAACGTGGAACGACTAAGATTAGAAAAGATTTACCTAATTGTTGCAGATTGAAGCCGGCTGAATTGTGTAGTGTGATTTACGATAAACATAAGCCCTAAAGCTACGTAAGGCTTTAATTCCCCCCTTTTCATAACGGTAATTATGTGTAGGCCTAATCAAAAAGCTTGAGAAAGCGAAAAAGCAACCAAAGGCACATTTTGCATTACAGTGGGCTGTATAAGAAAGTTTATTTTCTGAACAGGTTTTGGATTTGATTATGTTTTATAATATAAAGTTGCCCACCTGACCCCATATTAGGTCTTTTTTACCCAAAACTCTCTTCTCAAGCCTCATTGTGTTCTATTCATCTGTACTATTTTAATTTCACAGTTCCATGAACACATCAGCTATAACAATTAGCGTCTATTATTCCAGTATCTCTAAAACCAACTGTATTTGGGAGTCTGACATTTAATACACTGCCTATTTAGAAAGGATGTACAGTATACTTTCAAAATCAAAATTAGTTTCAGCTTCGCATTGTTCTTATTTGTCTCAATCACAGATGGTGCAGTTCAGTACATACATTACTATATGACATAGTAAGTTAATTGCAAATGTTTCTGTTTATTTGGAGTTGGGATCAATAAGACCATCTGGCACACCAATCATTCTAAGAAACAGACCATGCATAATGCATATCAAATGTCTTTTAAGTAGGCTCTTGGCCTATACTTATGAGACAACTACTTACCATTATAATACTGCGTACCATTATCATAGCATAATCAATAGAAAACACCGGCAGGCAACGGTGTTATTGCTCATTCATGCAAAATGGGTTCCAAACATCATGTATTTATAAAATATGTTTTTGTTTGCCACAATGTTTAAATGTTGTTTTGAAGACCTATGTCTATGTATTCAGAGGTCTTACAATAAACAATACATTTCACAGGTGGATGTAGTACTATAGTAGGACTATAGGCCTGCAGCCTACTGACATTGGCAGTGCCTGGCGCCATCTTCAAAGCTCTGCTAGTGTTCTGCACTCAGACCCCTGCAGCACCTGATGGTGTTCCAGCTTGTCACTCACATCTGTGTATGACATCAGTTACTTAAGCCCAGATACTTAACTTTTCCCTTTTTTCCCACACTGCACTGTTGTCCAACACCCATAATGAGTTGTTAAGCAGAGCCTGCAGTTTTAAGCCAGGAATGGGTGATGGTTAAGTTGGTGGACTCAATGTCACAGGAGCGCTGGTTACTGCTGGAGATTATGTCAAGATTTTTATTTTATCGGTAGGTTTTTCTGATCCAAATAAATATATGATAATTATACTAATAAATGAATACATAAGTAATGGACCGAACTTTGAGGCAAATTCATCTGCTTAAAATTCTACCCCTTTCATCTCTTGTCAACGTTTTTCAGAGAAAAGGATATGCTGACAATAAATAAATAAACAAACGTTTTTGTTCTTCCTATTTCTTTCATCCCACACAGTGTCTCTGAGCAGGCAAGGCAGAGCACCTGAACTAAGATAAGACAATGAGAAGCTGTGCAGGAAAGTTTAGCAAAGAACCTGCGACCTTTGATGGAGCATTGTTTATATTTTAACAACATGGGGGGGAAAAGGAGGAAGGACATTTCAGCCTCTCTAAAAAAGCTAAGGAAAGAGGTTGACAGACATACTAAAGAATAAATGTGTGTGTGTGTGTGTGTGTGTGTGTGTGTGTGTGTGTGTGTATGGGTGTGTGTGTGCGCTCGTGTGCGTGGATGCATGCTTGTGTGTATGTGTGGGTGTGCGCGCTTGTGTTTGTGCATGCACGTGTGTGAGTGTCTATGTGTGTGTTTGTATGTGTGTGTGAGTGAGTGTGTGTGGTAGTGTGTGTATCTGCATTTGTTTTTTGTGCATGCATTCGTAAATAAGGGTGAAATAAGAATTACAACAAAATCTCCTTAACAAACTTGGAGCCAACCAGCCTTGGAGCACAAGGAGACCAAGGGGTCTGACCAGAGATAGGACAATATGAAGGAGACTATGGCGACCTCTGTCTGCTCGAACAGCAGCCCCCTCTACCCTAGCAGGTTAATTGCATGGGTCAGCGCATTGCCAGAGGAGATAAGAAAATGTAATGCATGTGATCCGATCCAATTCAATTATTTCCAACAGCCATCACATGGACCGATGAATTAAGGCTTTGCGGAGAAAAGGACGCCATTTAGTCTGCTGTTTTGTTGTGACAATTACACTGATTTTTATTCCAACTAATAATTTATTAATTAAGTTGGTTCATAAGAAGAAACCCTTTGTGATCCAACTGATGAGTCAAGTTTGTTTGTCATTTCAAGAAAATGTCCGTTATTTGTAATACCCAATAAGAGAAGACTTACTTCTCTTATATTGCAGGGTTAGTCTGTTAGTTTTGGAGACATAATAAACTTTTGTAAAGGTTTGCTTAACATGTAAGTAGACTTACTCAAACTCATCTCTATGCATGTTGTTATATGTATGTTCATCTACTTTGCATGATCCATTTCTAATCTGCATGTTTAAGCAATTCATCCAACTGTGTGGATTCTTCTGAAGCAGTGCATCAAATTGCCTCTGTAATTGGCAACGTTATTAAAGTGTGTTACTGAATTAGTTAAAAGTAAATAAGGAAGTATATCTAAATTAATTGCGCATTACACAGACAGACTCTCTTTCCATTATGAGGGATGGGCATTGAATCTCTCAAAGTGAATGTGATGCAAGGCAGGGGAGATGCCGACAGGAAGAATAATTGTTAAAAAACTGAATATCTCAGGAAGAGTGTTGAAAAGAAGGAGAACAGGTCAAGGAAAAAGCAGCGGTTCAGGGAGATCATGGTCACCACCAATAACAGATGAATGTCTTCTTAGAAACTAGAAGATATCTTCTTAGAACAAGATAAGAAGGGAACATGGCAGAGGATCAATACAGGGATGAGATGACATGGTAAGGGTAAGGAACTTTGCTTCACCCTTCCCAGCAGTGACAGAAAGCAAGCTGTCAAGTCTTTTGTTTTGGGGGGAGGGGTCACAGTAGTAAGCCATCACTGTCCTGGTCACAGGCAGATGGGAGCGGCATGAATATTGCAGGGCCAGCCGTCTCCCGCATGTTGTCTCTGCACGTCAACCGTGGTCGCTGACCACTCAGCAGGGTGCTTCCAGGGGCAGATAAAACCGCCAGATTGAACGGTGAGTGAGAGTCAAACACACACATTCATACACTGCAGGAATCACCAGAACTCCTAGTTCTAATATCACTGGAAATAACACAAACACTGTGAGAGGGGGAAATGGGGTATTTGGTATTTGTTTTTCAGAAAATGTTGACTGCCTGTTGATTTCGTACCTAGTAGAAAATAAGTTTGATATTTGTTTTCTCAGTTTGTATGTTGTGTTGTTCAACCTCTTTTTTTAGCACTCCAGCGATGGGAGCAAAGGATAATTAAAAAACATTTTTGGTTCCTGCAGAGGGGCCGCCAACAAGTAATTTACCCAGTATGTTTCTAGCTTGAGGGCAGGGAGATTGAAAATAAAAATGCCTGTAGCCAATTTCCTTGCTAGGTAATCTTACCCTAAAGATTTAGGGCAGTGCCTCTCACATGAGTTGAACACATAAAGTGAATGAATTTTATGAGCATTCATTTGGAGCATTTTTGTTTCATAAAGGGACAACGGTGTGCCCACGCTTGCTTGCAATGTTCAATTGTTCCGCCCTTTGGTGCATATAATTAGAGTTTCTCCACTGTATCACTTTTAAATATGAACTGATAGAACTAAAAGGCTGTGGAAGAGAAAAGGCCGGAAAAAATGGAGAAAGAAAAGTCAACTGGTCATGCTCACAATGTTAGAATGAGGATAGCAGCGCTTGTTATCCGATTATTTTGGGAAGCGTAAATATTTATTCATTAAAATTATAGGAGACGCTCCAGACAAATAAGAGTCCCATCCTTCACAACAGTCTTATCAGGCTGGTGTTGGGGGTCAACCTCCTTTCCATACATAGGTATCCCTTCCATGTGTTCGGATGTGGTCCGCACACAACTCCTATGTATCGACCTAGCCAAGGTTACGCTTTATTAATATGCCATTGAGCGGTATATCACAAGGACAAAGGTCCATATTCAGTTTCAGCCTTGGAACGATGTGTAGCTGTGCTGCATGTTACCGATACCTCATGTTACCAGCCCCTTGGAAATTTGTCAAAGGATGTTGGGAATTAGATTCCCATCCATGGTGCGGCTCTTCACGATGTCGCGTGGTGGTGATGGATCATCTGGTGAGAGGAAGCCAATCCGTGATGGACAGATGGGAAGGGATGAGGAGTAATTTGCAGATTTAGGGGCCTGACCCCCAGATATACTGTGCAAAAACATGAGAGGAGAAAAATAAACATGATGAGGAAGAAGAAGAAGAAGAATGATCTGATCCCACCGTGGCCCACCTGAGGCATCTGCTTTACATGCACACATGAAACACTGCAAATGGTTTTCATTAGGGACGTAATGGTAGCACTGTGTTTTTTTTTCTTCTGTTGATGGAGACCACTTCCTGTTAACCATTCGCTTTGATGATGATGATGATGGATCTTGTTGAAGCGATTAATCTTCCACACAGAATAACTTACAGTACGCTGCAGCTGGGGTCCCAACCCCTTTGAAGCATTCATGGTTGCGTTTCCGTTTGTTTAGATGTTTCAAGTATACCTACAATTTTAAATAATGTTGAATAGATCCAGGGTCTTTGGTTCTGTTCTACGATATAAAATGTTCTGGTTGCACATGTGTTTATGGTCTTTCATTTTGTATTTATATATGGCCAAAATAATTTGCCTTGCAAAGTTATATGCACATTTTAGACCGTATTGTACCATAGAAGAGTGTATTCCTATTTAAACACTAAATATCGAATGCCCGGAAAGGCTGATTAACATGCCAATTAAATGTGCCTGCCCTTAATGGAATTTCCTTAGGTAAGAGAGGAATGGAGAGAGAGTGAGAGAGAGAAGAGGAGGAGAGAATTAAAATACTGATTTGTTCAGTATTGCTTACAATCATTCCTTCGAAGAGATGAGGGAGAGAGAGAGAGAGAGAAAGAGAGAGAAGAGGAGGATAGAATTAAAAAGCAAATTTCTTCAGTATTTCTTACACACATTTCTTCCAAGAGATGAGGTATTTTCCTGTTATCTGCTGATCTTCAATTACTCAATTTCCAGAACAATTTGGCTCCCAATCAACTGATCTAGTGGAGCACAGTGGAGTTAAACAGGAACAGATGACGGCCTTTGGGGCACATTTACCTCTTAATTTGAGAAATGAAGAGCTTGTGGTGTGTGTGTGTGTGTGTGTGTGTGTGTGTGTGTGTGTGTGTGTGTGTGTGTGTGTGTGTGAGTGTGTGTCTGTGAGTGTTTGAGTGTGTTTGTGTGTGCACGTGTGTGTTTGTGTGTGTGTGTGTGTGTGTGGGGGGGGGGGGGGTTGTGTGTGTTGTGACGGACACCCTCTCTATCTTTGAGCCTGGTGATAACAGTGTGTGTGTATGTGTGTGTGTGGGGGGGGTGCATGTGTATATGTGTGTGTGTGTGTTTGTGTGTGTGCATACTTGTGTGTTTGTGTGTTTGTGTGTGTTTGAATGTTTGTGTGTGTGTGTGTGTGTGTGTGTTTGTGTGTGTGTGAGTCACAGCAACACACTTTGTGGGCCCCATCTCATTAACTTGTGGGTCCCTGTACGGGGAGTGCTTTCATGGTTCTTGTTTGATGGTGATAAACCAAACTGTGACCCGTGCAACACTGCTTTCAAACTATATCAAAAGGTAGAATCTACGGCAGATGATGTACTATATAATTCAAATGGTGAAATAAGAAATTATTGCTTCATGTTCACTGGCGCCTAGTGGCTCAAAACAAAGAGGCACCTAATGAAAACTGAGATGGCTTCTATAATGAAAATCTCTTACTAATGAAATGAAGGAGTTGTGGGAAATAGCCTCTTCAACTCCAGTAATAGCATTTTAATGTCAGAGATGGGTGAATGATAGGCTACATTGTAATGTGAGCTCTATCTTACATAGACATGTAGAAAGCTTATATCTTGTGAGTTGTATCTTGACTATATAAATAGTTTTTCTTTGGCTAAAGACAATACGCGTTGAGTACATTTTCTATATGTAGAATGTAGGCTATATGAACGACTCCTTAGCAACACTGCATGGACGAGACAGCAGAAACAATGACTATGGAGAACGACTGCCCCCTCAAGGTACAATTTATCAATTGCAGTAAAATGTCTTCCTTGTCATTTCTATCAGTCCGCCAGCAAACGTGTTGCAGATATTGTTCAGAATAGTTTGGGAATTGCATTTGGTCTAGTGCCATTTCAACAATAGGCCTACGTCTGTTAAAGTTGAAAGATCTCTTCTGAAGTTCCTAGATGTTTCACAAGCAGTTTTGCAGTCATAACTGCTACAATTAGTTTCGTTTCTGTCTTCTGTGACTTGATTGGTTATTTCAGTGAGTCCTATTCCGCCTTTCGGTTGACACAATGTTGCACAATTGTGATTTTGAAAGGCGGCTTTGTTGGGAGACTGAACTCGTCTATTGAGTACTGGGCGCAGGTCAAGAGAGGACATCGAGCAACGGAAGTGTCACTGAAGTAATCTAATCTAACAGGTCTGGGAAATATTTTTTTTACGTAATCTTACATTTAAGTGATTTTGACCCACTAGACACACGCAAGTTGATACAGTCCATATGCTTCAAATGCCTTCTATTGTGTGAAACGGCAGCTTTCAGGAATGTGTTAAGCGACGACGTGCCTTGACAGTTGGTGATAATGATAACGGTTATGAAGTTCAATCGTATTTTAAACTTAGCGGCTGAGTTTTATATCTGGGGTAAAGTTCACCAGTCGGACCAGGGAGTGAGCTTTGGATTTGTGGGATGTGGGTTTTGGAAGGTCAGCCGGTGGAAACAGGATGAATGCACCCCACTTTAGAGCTACAATAAGTTTAAACACACAATTAACCAGTTGGATCACGGTTCTATTTTCATATAGCCTATAGACATATATATTTTTTTTAATTCTTTCTTTCGCTCTCCTTTATACTTTTTATTTCTCTCCTGGAGTGACTATTATATTGCCTCAGCTAATGACACTTTGCCCTATGTGTCTCAATAGTGTCATGGACACTGGAAATATACCAACTGGATGATGCTACATGTGGCCACAGGGACCTTGGCCACAGGGACCTTGGTTCATAGATTTAAATCCGCCTTACACGATTTACGTTTTGATGATTGAAAGTACAAAATCACTTTATGGTGAAGTTATCCATGTGATTCTGTGACTATTATCTGTAGGGCTAATTTGATTAATCTTAAAGTTGTTAACGTTATCTTTGTTATCGCTATCTCCCTTACCACCCTCTTAGACTTTGTTCTTGAACAACCCAAATTAAATACAATGTTTGTTGTTTAGAAAACATTAGAATTCGCTAATCAATTCGTCAGCTTAACTATAGGTCGACCAAAACACCATACTGATCAAAACACGTATTTATATTCTAAGCTGTTATCTATTAGGACTTTTAAACCCTAAATAAATTAACCAAAATAAAAAATAACGATTACAACTAGATTTGAACTTCAGTATCAATAGTGTAGTGTCACTGATTTATGTCATGTGTTTCATAGGTCAATTGAAATGAAGCGCAACGGTCAATGGACAATGATGACACGGTGGCAGTGAATGTGTTTTCCCAACAATGTCCCCGTTTGTCTAAGACTCTGTGGAAGTGAATCAGCTTTGGCATGCTTGGTTTACATTTTTTTCTGAATTAGTCTTGCTTGAGGCTTGCAGTCATCTCACTGGCCACAGAGTGGTGCTACTACCAATGGTCATTAGATTGCGCTGTGAGAGGCATTGCATCGCCACAGTTAACTGACCCAGATGAGTTGATGTCTTTATTCATCTTTAGCTATGGACATCTGGATTATGAATAATTAGTCTGCCCACTTTGACTTTGGGGATTCTTTGGGAGTTTGGAATATCTCTAGTGTGATGTCTGGGCTTTTAGCTGTCTGCCAGGCTTTCAGAAGACAAAACCCATAGACTGCAGCTCGAACACCATCTGCTCTGTGGCACAACTCCCACATGTCACACACACCTTTTCATGATTGCATAGTGTGGAAAGATAAATGGGATAACAAATTGCTAACTAAATGTACTAAATTACCATGATCTGTATTTAACTATATTGACATGCGACGGCCCTTTATTTCCCCCTTTTGGCAAGAATATCAGAAACAGCATTTCTTTATTTTTATTGGACACTTGAAAAAACCACCACTGAACACTGATACAATTTATGTATTTTATAAACTTTCCGTTCCTTTCGAAATACATTGTATACTAATGGTAGAGATGTAACGTACCTGAACTGCAGACAACTCAACTCAACCAGACACTACATGGCGTATTGCAGGGCATCACTTTTTCTTGGATCTTAATATCCATGCAAAATGTGGTGTGTGTGCGTGTGATTGTGTGCGCGTGTATGTTTTCTTCTATCAGTGATTGGAAGCCAGCAGCCACAATGGCAGACAGTGGGATGGCTAATGAGGTCGGAACTGAAGCTGCACAGCCAGCTAATGGAGACCAGGTAGGCAGGCAACAGTGTGACCTCAACACGTATCATTTCAATAGACCTGTAACGTTTTCTAAGGTTCTCGTTTCGCATCCCAATGACTGTATTCTACCTGTAAGCGCCCTTGAGCAAGATACCTCATGGTTCTAACAAAGAAAAATCACCTCGGAAAATAACATCTGATAAATTACTCATTCATATTGTGAAATAGATTCAGAAAATCAAATCAGAGCATAAGATCTAGGGTTTCATATTTAGGATAAAAAATGTAAAATCTTCAAAGCTGTCCCACCATGAAAGTTGAAATAAACAAACAGATCCATGTCACATTAATGGTGGGTTATGTGTCCAGGGCTTGGTGTCCAGAGTGAGCAACCTGCCCCTGGTCAGTTCAGCATGCGGAGTGGTGTCCAGCGCCTACAGCACCACCAAGGACAGCGTGCCCTTACTGAAAGGGGTGATGGATGTTGCGGAAACTGGGGTGCGGACCCTGGGAGCTGCAGCCACCACTGGCTCCAAGCCGCTGCGGGATATGCTTGAGCCACAGAGTATGTTCTACACATGGTCGAAAGGCCTCTCGATATGGGTTCCATTCACAAAATGATATACATCAAAGATACACATATCAGTATAGCAATGGCAACAAAATAATGTAGCATGGCTAATTAACAGTGAATTTCTATCTTGTTGATCCTAGGAGGAGGATAATGATGATAACAATGCATAAAGGTTTTCAATTAAAGACAAAATAATAAGGACATTATTCTAAATTTTTAAGTCTACTTGTTGCTGTTCTAACAATAAAGACATGAACAACTTTTGTATTTCCTCAAATCGAATGATAATCAAACATCTAATCTGTGTATGTGTGTGCATGCGTGTGTGCGTGTGTGTGCGCGTGCACGTGTGTTTTCCAGTCGCAGCAGTGAGTGACTATGCTATGCTGGGTCTGGACAAGATGGAAGCGAAGCTGCCCATCCTCCAGCAGCCAGCAGACAAGGTTAGCCATGGTCAGATTTATGGTTCCTCATAAAGACTCACATAGTGAACTCAAACTGTCGTTGGAACTGCGGTTTCTCAATCTCTTCATTTAAAGTAACACGTGGTGAAGCAGACGGCAGGGTGGGCATCTCCACAACAATTCAGTTTTTTATTTTATTGTCGTGGTTTCATCAATTTCTAGGATTTGAATTGATTGGATTGGATAAATTGACCCTAAAATCATCCATTGCATTTACTTTACATTTCATTACATTTACATTTCATTTACATTGCATTACATTAAATAAGATTGCTATGATCTCATATTTTATGTGATTATAATTGTAGTGATATTTTTCATATCCTAGTAGTTCATTGTACAGTGTTTTAAATCCTCAAAGCACAACCCCTTTGTGTACGGGAGCCATGTTTGTCCTATTGTGTGAACATTCATGATTTCTAATGTGTCGTTTTCATGGTTCCAACCCTTTGAGATCAGAACACAAATAAACCCGGCCATAACATACCAATAATCTACCCGAAAACATTGGCAAATAATTTACAGAAAAATGTACATTAAAACTAAACCAACAACTTAAAGCAAGATCTAATAACCAGTCTTGTTTTGTGTCCGTGCTCAGCTGGTGTCGGACACAGTGGGCATGGTGTACCAGTCAGTGTCGGGGGCCAGGGATGCAGTGACGGGGGCCGTGATGGGAGCAGTGATGGGTGGCATGGAGCTCACCAGGGCAGCCGTCAGCGGGGGCATCAGCACCGTCATGAGTACCCGCCTGGGCCAGATGGCCAGCAGTGGGATGGGCTTGGCCATCAGCCACTCCGAGACCTGGGTTGACCAGAATCTACCCCTCAGCGAGAGGGAGCTGGGTCAGTAGGACGGGGGATGAGTGTGGATGTGTATGGAGAGAGAGAGGGGGAGAGTGTAGTGGTTGTTAAAGCAAGCACTGGTCTTTATTTTTCAACAGCAGTGGAACAAGGCAGGTGTCATCGGTCAACGGTTTTCATCGATTAGTCGTCACGCAGCGTACAATTCATTTGTACGCTGACAAGGAGTCACGATAATAATAGAAAGATGAATGATAAAAGGAAGTTTGTTATTTCAGCTTCTCATTAAGGTCATTACAAATATTTTTTTATTATAAGGCGGATTCCTTCAAATACAATTATTTAGAGTATAAGTATTTATTTGCAACCGTAGAAGAACAAAGCACATTTAATTGCACAAGATCAACTTAAATATGAATGAAAAGATAATTTATACTTTTACTTATAGATTACATCATTCTGAATCTTTTCAAAACAAATTCTTTCCCCCTCACCCTCCCACTGTCTGTTTCTTGTGTTCGGAGCCCATGACATTGATGAACACGTGAATGGTGAAGGCTATTCATAGCTGATGAATGCAGGACTTCATAGTAAACACCCCTGCTGTTCATTTGGCCCGTGAACACACTTCAGTTTCCAGCACTAGCAGCTTGGACACCTGTTTCAGTCATGCCACGTTATCACTTTGACCCTCTGTCTTTCATTATGGTCATAAAACCGACGTGAATATTTATAATGCTGTGGTTGGATGTAAAGTAGTAGAAATGCAGTTAATGTAGTAAGTTATCATCAGAAGTATGTGTAATTACTTTTCTCCGTTAAGGGACCAGAACATGCAAAATGTTAGTGGGAAAATATATTATAGTTTACTACTGTTGGACTAGCAACCTCTATAAAACAAAACTGAACTGAAATTCCAATGCCCATTATCCTCACTGTTGGGGATGGCAGTAAAAACATGCGGTCCTCTACATCACTCTAATGGAAATGAAAATGTACCACGTTTCCCCCTCATCAGCCGCCCTGGCCGAGCCTGCGCCTGACGTGGTCACTACTAGCGTCGCGTCGCCCAGCGCCAGCTACTTTGTCCGTCTGGGCAAGCTCTCCACCACGGTGCGGGAGAGGGCCATGGAGCACTCGCTGATCAGGGCGCGTGGAGCTCGGGACGCCACCTACGTTGCAGTGACTCAGATCACCAGCACCCTGGACCTGCTGGAGAGTGCGCGAAGCACCCTGGGAACGGCCAGTCATCAGATCGCTGGAGCCCCGGAGCAGCTGCTGCAGCGCCTGAAGGAGTGGAAGGAAGGGCAGCCTGGCCAGGGGCAGGCGGTGGAGGCTGCCGAAGATACCAAAGAGGTTGGAGTCCTAGGCCAGCAGAGAGTATGCATACAATAATGTTCATACACCCATCTAAATATTAAGAAATAATACACGCTATTGCAATAAGCAGTCAAAAGTCGATGTGACTGACTAAATGTGTATTTGAACATTATTTTCCCAGTATTTTTCATTCCTGATCCGAGCATTTCTCTAGGTCAGGAAAGAAAGGGGAAATTTCCAACAAATGTAATGGGATGCCACACACAAACGCACTATGTCTGTTCAATGTTAACTTCAACAGCAGCTGGAAGGACGGGCACTCGCTATGGTCCGTGGTCTCACTGACCAGCTGCAGGCAGCGTGCTCCGGTGTGGTGTCTAGTGCCCAGGGTCTTCCAGCCGCGGTCCAGGCGCAGCTAGACAGCGCACGGCAGTCAGCTGGAGAACTGCGCTCCTCACTGGGCAGCAGCAGCAGCCTGACGCCCCTCCTCCTGGAGCAGTGCCGCCACAACCTGATAAAGGTACGACTGCTGACACACCTAGCGGTCGTTTTTCTCTTATAAAAACACGAACTCTGTTGGATTTAGTTAGCGTAATTGGGTGTTGTACAGCGGTTAGTTGGAATAAATACAACCCTTTAAGATGGGATCGGAACATAGCACAGTGTGTGACAGGATTTGGAAAGTCAAAAGATGAATCCCCAGTTCGATTAATATATGAATCTTGTCATGTAGAATAGAATAGAGCTTTATTAGCCCCAAGAGGGAATTAGTTGTGCACATGCACAGGGTCTGCAAAAATGGTGCAAAACGTTGCAATGAAAAACATTAAGTTTACATTAAGTGTCCATTCAAAACACAAAACCCCTACAACAACCAATTAGGGGCACATAACACATATAGTTGTCTTATTACTATTTACCATTTATGTATCTATCCTAAAGGACTTCTTGTGAATATGTATGAGATTCATGTTGTCAATGAGCAGTCAGGCATTCTTCACAAAGCTCCCATAATAGTGACTCCCACCATTACACCCACAGACCACTAGAGCACTTCAGCTGCTACTTAAGTTGCTTCAGCTTACTTGTATGGATGCCCTTGGCATTTATCCATAATAGGAATCAGATAAAGTGTGTCAATCGATAGGCCCCATCTCCTGGTTATCAAATACAATACAAATACTGATGATAATGAGGATGGTAAAAATGGGGTTCGCTTTCAGGTGCAGCAGTCTGTGGACGGTGTCATGGACTATCTTATCAACAACACGCCCCTCAACTGGCTGGTTGGGCCTTTCGCCCCGCAGATCACTGAGAAGGCAGAAGGGGGCCCGGCAATGCCTAGTGCTCAGCAGTGACCTCGTGGTTATGGTGCTGGAGGAAGACTAGACTCGTGATTGGGGGAATTACAGCACTGCTTTACTTTCTTTTAATTTCATTCAAGACTTTATGTTTCATTTCTAATTAAAGTCTCTGCATAGGTTTTTAGTTTGCATTTGTTATGGAAGAACATTTTATTTACAAGATAAAAAATGGTATGGATATCTCCAATAATGCTATCATATGTTTGTATACATTAGCGTATTCTCTTAAAAGAATAGGAGAAAATGAGTGAAATTATGTGCTTTTGACATGCAACTGCTAAATAAACATCCTCAATGTATTTGTATGCATTCTTTTTTTGTAAAATAATGACCATAAATGTCTTAAGTGTTGCCTTGTAAACACGCACAAGCCACCTGAGATGTCCAGGTTTCATATCTTCCACAAGGACATAAATGAGGGAGACGGAGAAGGGACTCATACTGTATTGTTGGCTGTTTGTTTGTACTGGTTGCACTGCACATCCCACAATGTGCCATTGTCAGGCATGACTTTTTAGTTAATGTTCCAAATTACGAATTTAGTTGTTAGTGATGAACATTGCTAGACATGGCTTACTATGTTGATTTAAATACCAAATCATCGTCATTTGTATATGTTTGGTTGAAGTCCCTATATTGTTGGTCTAACACTATGTGTTTGCTGAATGCATAGGTATGTTTTGAGGGTTAAAATATGTTTAAATCATTCCACACAGGCCCTCTGAAGAAATAATTAATTGTCGCTTAGGGTGACGTCATGGTCGTTGTTTCGAATGTCGGGAGGTAGCGCTGGTGAGGAGGCCGCGCGCACCGAAGGGGACACAGTTAACTTGTAGACAAAGGTCGTCCACATCACTCGGCACGGTGAATTTCAGGTATGTCTTGTATGCCAGTTACATGTGGTGAATCTATATTGTGTAACGCACCAGGACTGGACTCCGTAGAGATGCGCACTGTTTTTTGGCTAGTTTCTTATGCTAGCCTTCTAGCTATTGGCTATCCTAACACAATCATCCAGTTAAAAAAAAAAAATACAAAACTGCTGAACAGAGGATGGCATTTTTTTTACTTTTTCTTTGCGATACAATGAGATCTTACTAGTTCTGGTATATGTGATTGTTGTATTCGTGTTTAAATGCCATCTACAACCAATCGGACGGCTAGCCTATTGGGCTAATGTCGACAGCATTTGCTTTGAACAGCACAAGCATAACACGCAATGGTTTTTCGGCAGCTGACACACTAAAACTGTTTGCCACTCGGCTCTCAGTACACTGTTGTTGTTATCCCAGCTTGCCCTGAAAGGAACATTGACGCTTTTGGGTTTATTTTGATGATTTGATAGGTGTTGTGTACGTGAGTCCGTGGGCCTAGTAGTCATCCTTTTCTCAATTAATGTTGCTTATCCTGATCCAAACATCATGATACACATCATATTCGGAATCGGACCAGAAAATACTGCTGTAAAAACACACAGGCAGTCACCACTATAGTAATGCACTGTATTGTCACGCAGTAGAACCCCTGTTGTTTACGCTCCCCTGTAGAGTTTCTGCCTTGTTGGCTTGACAGTCAAATTATTACCTGTTAAACGTTATCTAGGGCATATAGCAGTTTTCTATGTTATTTGTGAAATGTTGGTTACGATTGTCTTTCTCGATTACTTTTGTTGAGACTAAGGGTTTATTCAAATGAGACACGATTTCGTTTTTTATCCCAGCCAAGTAGCTCAATCGGATTTATCTTCCATTTGAAACCTGTCCTTTCCCATATCAATACTTTATTGGCATGACCATTTCCCAAGTTGTAAGGCCAGTCTCCAAACTATATTGACTAACTTTTACATCCATATTTTCAGGAAAATCCTCTCCCATCCCCCTTACCCCTTTTTTTTCAGAGAGTATGGCTCAGGAGACCAATCAAACGCAAGTGCCAATGCTTTGCACAATGGGATGTGGGTTTTATGGTAACCCCCGCACCAATGGCATGTGCTCTGTCTGCTATAAGGAACACCTGCAGAGACAACAGGGAGGGGGGCGATCAAGCCCCCCAGGAGAAAAAGGTATGACGATAATGGAGGGGTATCCCATAAGAAAATGTGGACAGATATGGGATGGGGGCTACCTTTTGAGGGGCAAAGTGGCTATTTCCCTAGTATTGTCATAGGATTGGCAGGAAGGTAAAATTACTGAATGGGGCAGTCTACCACAACCAAAGATATTAGATTAGTTTGTGGCAGACAAATATAGGCCATGAATCGCATGTGGCGACATAATTCAATACACGTCAATTTATACTCAGAGCTGCAGGCTGGGCGTCTGAGATTTGCAGGGTGTAAAATAGTGTGGTGTGTCCTATTTTATCCTTTTCACAGCTGCTAGCTCACCTTTGGGGACCCCAGGAGCAGCTGGTGTGTCTGTGGAGAACACTTCTTCGGAACCCTGCACAGAGGAGGTGGGAACCCCACCTGAGGAGAGGACACCCAGGTATGTTGTGGTTGGACAGATAGGGAGAACCACTGCATCCAAAATCATGCTACACACATAGGTGTGGAGACGTACCCACTGACAGCAAGAAGACATAATGGAAACGTTGCATAAGAAGATGGTTCGTTTTAAGAAATTGCCATATTTGGGCTGTATAGCAATACCAGTGCAGTACCAGTATTGCAACGTTGAAATTGAAAGATGCTAATGTTATGGCTTGAAATTCTCATGAGGATTAACAACAAAAGACAAGGGCGGCGTTATTACAGTGAATGATTTTGCCGGGTACATCATGTTCCCAAATGAACCACATATGCATCTCGGCCTTCCGTGGACTAGACTAAGACTCCATACATCTGCATTGTGTATTGGTTCCATTCTCAATCCCTTTTGTTAATTCTCCCACATATATACTTAAGAATGAACCCTTTATTTTATTCATTCAGGGTGGGCTCGCTGAGCATCAACGGGTCTTTTAGAGGACGTCCCTGCAATGCATCATAATGTAGTTACAAGCGTGATGCGCGCTGTTATGCGGCGGTGGGGTGTGGAACAACCCTGAACAGAGGGAAGAAAACATTTTGACCAACCGGTCATGCCTGCAGTTGACCATCAGATGTAATTTCTGATCGTCAAATTGAAAATGAAATTGGTGGGGGAAAGTAGCTAATTTTCTGAAGTGCACGACACAAGCAAGAGGCCCAGTGGCCCTGTGTATTCTGTCTCAAACTTGTTTCATTCAATGTCTTGACCTTTTTTTTAGTCCCAGTTCGCCCAGCCCAGTGACCCAGCAGATGACAGCCATGAGCATCTCCCAAGATACAGCAGCGACTGTAGACTCAGACCGGGCCGAGGCTGATGAAGATGAAGAGGAGGGCACATCCAAAACCACAGGTGAGACCTACTGGCAGCATGATAAACTATACATAGAACAACACAGCAGTACAATCCATTTGTCTGGTGCACTCTCTGACGTTCTAAGCTGAGTCATTATCTCACCCTTACTTTCGGTGAGACGTTTTCTCGTCTTCTCCTGGTCCTGTTGATGGGTACGTTGATTTGCTGTTGAAACTTATTCAAAGCTAATTAGTATCGCCCCTTACTGACAACTGATGTTGCTGAGGGTTTTGACAGATTGTACAGATTGTACCTTTATTGGTTAATGTGCCTGTGTGTATTTAATTGTACCAGGGCCAGCGGGGGAAGCAGCACAGACTTCTGATGGTGACCAGACCCCTGATAAAAACAAGAAAAAGAACCGCTGTTTCTCCTGCCGGAAGAAAGTGGGCCTCACCGGTAAGGAAGGAAAAGGACTTAAAGGAATGCACACACGCACATATGCACACACAGCAGTAGGCTCAGGCTGAGGTTAAAAGGTTTATGGGTCACGAAAGCTGCCTAATGAGGTTCTGTTTTCTTCTCCTCCCCCCCCCCCCCCCCCCCCCCCACTGTTACAGCCCTTATCTCTTTGTAATTTGTTTTTTTGGTTTATTTTATTTGATATGTGAGAAAAAGCAGGTTGATAGAAATTAAATAACCTTTACTCTTACCTATTTGGCCCAAGACAACTTCTGTAACTGAAACAATCATTGATGTGTATTTTTAAAGTATCATTCATGTTATGAATGGGTGAATGTGAGGCACTAATTGTAAAGCGCCCTGAGTGGCCATTTACCATTAAATTGAAAATCGCCATTTCCACATTGAGTGCAATGATAGCGCTCTGAATAGATGGACACTTTGGACCAGAGAGTAACATACTGCAGTCCCGTGGTGCATTTCACAGTCTACTGCTGGGCCCACCTTCTTCCTGAGCAAACCACACACACTGTAACAATGGTCTGTCTGTTCTTGTATCCATCCGTCCACCCTCCAGTGTGAAATGCTTAGTAGCTCTAGTGCAGTGCACATGTAAATGGAGTGTAGCGATGGAGCGTCTTTTAATTTGACTGACACAGACCCTCTTCCTGCCTCCCACTGAAGGTTTTGACTGCCGCTGTGGTAACCTGTTCTGCGCCATCCACCGCTACTCCGACAAACACGACTGTCCCTACGACTACCGGGGTGCCGCCGCGGCCCGCATCCGCAAGGAGAACCCCATTGTGGTGGCGGAGAAGATTCAGAAGTTATGAGGAAGGACCCGTGGTTGTCCTTCTTCTTGACCTGCGTGAATTTGGAACAATGTAGACACGGATGGCGATTTTTTTCGATTTTGACTGATTTGCAAATGGCTTCCTCGGTTTCATGGTAGGGTGGGGTAGGTGCAGTCCCAACCCTTGTCTAGGAGCCCCCTCCCTATTTTAGCGTCTCTCCCCCCCCCCCCCCCCCCCCCCCCCTCCAGTGACGGTTTGAAACGGAACATTGTGTGTGTGTGTGTGTGTGTGTGTGTGGGGGTGGGGGGGGGGGGGGGGGGGGGGGGGGGGGGGGGGGGGGGGGGGGTTGAAAAAATCGTGAGTGACCATTATCTTCAGCAAGGGAGAGAGGGCTATGGGCATGGCAGGTGGTACTGTTGCTGCCGCAAGGGAGGACCTTTTAAATTTGACCCCTTTTTTGTTTCATCGTCTCTCCAGCTGGGACGATCGTGTGGGTTTTACACCTGCAAAGGTGCTGATGTGATGAAACTGGGGGGAGAAGTGAAGTGAGCTGGCGGTTAACCCATATGAGAAGGAAAGATGAAGGTAAATTAGTCAAAAGCTAGCAACCTAAGGAACCAGACTGGGAGTTTAACAGGACAATGTTTTTTTCTCAAAAACATTTTCTTGAATATTAATGATTCTCCTATACTCCCTTTAACAAAAAGAAACGCAGCTTGTTGAATTGGCCTGTTTTAACCTTTTTTATAAAAAAAAAAGAAGAAACTTTTTCTTTCCCCTCTCCTCGTGTTATGCTTCACCCAATTGGTGGGCTCCTTGGTTTTCAGAGTGTTCTGTGATAAATTGACTTCTACTGATGTTGGGTGCATGAGCAGTTATTAGAGTGGGCGCATAGCGGAGGGAAGGGCTAGGTCGTGGAGGGCCTTTTACTTTAACCGAGTGATTGACTTATGTACCTTTTTTTCTCCTTTTTTGTTTGATTGAGCGTATGACATCAGAAGATCTATATTAATATATTGTAGTTAGCTTGAATTGTGTGATTGCGTTCTATTTATTTTTTTTATCATTTGGTTGGTCTGTGCTGGAGGATTGGGGGCATGTGTCGGCAAATCGATTTTGGATTTGCCATTAACCTTTTCAATTATATTTAAGTATTCCATCATGATTATGTAACCATTTTAATGAAAATTATACCAGCTCTTGACATATTAAGAGTAGAGTCCAGTTAAGCTGTTATGTCAAAGATTGTGCAGTAAAGTCTCTTGTCATCTTTGGATTTAGGGACCTAGGCACAATAGAATAAAGTGTGTCAACTGCAGAGCACAAACGTGTGCCACAGCAACTCAGTTTGGTTCAGCATCTGGGGGGGGGGGGGGTCATTTTCAATCGTTTTTTAAAGTTAATCTGTGCAGAAGCAGGCTTGCCGAAGTATCTCCCTCCACTCTTGGATTTAGGGGGGACTATCTTGTCTGGGTGGATGCGGGACCCTCTGATTGAAGGCCCTTTTTTTTTTTTTTTTTCTGGAGTACCACAGAGCGGCGCTCCATGTTTCCTCTTACCACCAGCAGACCACTAACACATGCGGAATGAAAACTTGGTTACGATCGCTCTTCGGTGACACACGGACTGTTGCGCTCGGCGGGAGTCGATACTTTTGCAATAATAAAGATTTGCTTTGCTGTGCTTTTACAACGTGGTCAGATTCAGAAGAGTCCCTGCTATGAAGATCTCTCTTAGCTAGCCACTCCTCCCTAAGATCCCATTTGTATGCATGCGTACGTACGCAGTCATTCATAGGGGGTCATTCTTTTGTATTTGACTGCAGAGTTTGAAAAAGAAGCGAGACTGTTTAAAGACACAGCCGTAGCACAAAGCAATGCATGGCTTAAACCGTTGCTATGGTTCACATTAACCGGACTCTACTAACTTTTGATTTCTTCCCAAATGTAAATACCATATGACTCCTACTCAAATAGTATAATCTTATGTAGATTGTTGCCAGAATACGTTTTAGGGTGTTGGGATTAAGGTATAAAAAAAACTGTATAAAGTGCTTTTCATTAATACCCAAGAGTGCCACAAAAAGCACTGGTTTTATCCTCCTAACCCGTTTATCAGCAGGTTATTAATTTTCCATCTAAAGGGGGCGGATAATGGTTATAGAGAATGTTCCACTGATTTGCTTACCAAGACAAATGTCACATGCAGGATTGCTAAAAGCGTTGAAATGATCACCTACTTGAACCCACACTATGTAACTTTGCAAAGGATTGCTCGTGGCTACACAGGTTACAATTATTTTACCCCACCTTGCTCTGATAATGTATATCCCTTTGGATAAAAGCGTCTGCTAAAATGACAGTGTTATCTAAAGGTATGGGGAAATAGTGAAACTTTTGAGGAGGTCAAACAGAATGGGAACACCGCTAGACTACTGAGGTTTTACTGCTGTGCTGCATCACCTGGCGTATGTCCAAGACTTCCCTGACCGAATAAGATTCTAGCGGGGAAATGGTCCGGTCTATTCATATGGATGGATGGATGGGATTTTCTTGTTTACACTCACACTTTACTTACCCAAGACCTGGACCATGTCTTCACAGAAAGGTCTTGTAAAGTGTCTGTTTAAATACGCCAGCCTATGTGGACGTGCAATCATCACCACAAGGCTCTAGCTGGTTTTTGTTTTGTTTTCAAGAGTTAAGAAGGTTAGTAATAGATATCCCACAATAAGCCCTTTGATTATTTTTCTTAAATAAAAAATATACTAATAGTAGCAACGCCATGTAGTTTGATCGTAAAGCCAAACTAATGTCAATGGTAGTCTTTGAGTTCTGCCATTGTTTTCCTTCATCATGACTGTATATTTAAAGAAAAGATAGACAATAGCCACTTGTATGCCTGTTGTAGTAGTAGCCCCCCCCCCCCCCCCCCCCCCCCCCCCCCCATTGGTGCTGCCGTATAATGTGAATTGCTCCTCCACTATATAACTACAGGATATCACTTGTTTGTCTGGGCTGTATTTAGTCCTGGCACCGGTGATGTTAGAATTGGCCCAATTTATCACCCAACTATCTTTAAAGTCTTAATGATGGGCAGGTCTAAAGGAGCTTAGCGATTTGGAATGCACACGCCCTGGTCTGTCACATGGAGAAGGTCTGTAATCCAGCACCTCGGTCACTTCAAAGAACCAAAAACCCCCCCAAGAAAAACGAAGAACCTTGTTGGGTTTTAATTTGGATCGCTTAAGTGTACTTTGGCTGTAGTGGAAAATTGGCTTTGACACACCGAGCTGGGTGATTGTCACAGGTGATTGTTCTGTTATGATGCTATACAGACCTGGGCGGTATGTGATAAGACCAACTCTGAAATGTCAGTTCTGAGACTCGTACTTTTAAAAACAATGATAATATACTACTCCCAAGCGTTGATGGAAGACAGTGTTGCTGGACAGGCCTTGTCATGCTGAATGAAAGCTTGCAGAAGGTTAAAAAGCTGGCGTGTTGGCTGCGGATGATTGTTCAGATGTGTGAACCAAGCAGTTGTCAGTTCACACGTTTTCTCATGACTGCTCATATCCTCCTTTATGTTTATGTATTTTAAACATGTGAGCGGTTTGAATGTAAACCACCACAATAACCCAGCAGTACAGTGATGTGTCATATTTATCAAACGATACCCCGTTCTGATAATTGGCTGTTTATTATGTTTATTTTTAACCAGAGATCGACGCAAGCCAGCTCAAATGTATATTATCTGAGACCGTTTAATCACAGCAGTTTTTCCTTGCTGAGAGAATTTAGCACCAGCAATTCAGGCAGCCACACTATAGATATTCTAGGTATCTTCTTCAATGCACATACCCATCTCTCTTAAGTTATGTTACTTCTGATTTCTCGGTCTCTGACATTCTAGTCTTGTAGAAAAATGTAACATAATCATTGCCTTCATCAGATAGAAGTATGGGTAAGAATTAATACAAGGAGCTGGAATTGTCTGAGTGAATCGTATTACTGCAAAAATGTGTTGGGAACGGTATTAGTTACAACTCAATTAATTTCTGAAATCTAAAATGTTCACAATATTATGTCCTGCAGGAAATGACTTTCCAGTCCCCCAGAAACACCACCAGTTATCTTATTTTGTTTTTCTTTCAGAATTTAGGATTGTATGATGTGTAAGAGTACGTAAAACAATAAAATCAAAGTTTATTTTAAAAAGCCGTTCCTGTATTTATTTTTGGCAGCGTTTTTTTTTTTTTGGCACAATACACATTGGAATTATGAGCACATTAATTACGCTGCACATCACTTCTCCAATAAGCACTTTTTATGGTTATAATTTCGAACAGTATTTACTGATTTGTATACGATTTTATTTTAGTGTTATTCTTTCTGCTGCACAGACTAAGCTTTGTGGGGTATTTTCAGACTCAGCAAAACAAAAGAACAAATGGCCTCAGACAATGTTAAATGCATAGCATTTCCAGGTATTTGCTGTGTGGGTCACTTTACTACACAAAACAATGTTTTATGACCTTATCCCCCGGAGGCTTTTAAATATAAACGTAGGCCTAAGTAAAAGTATTCATTTGGTCAAACACACAAGCGGTTGTACTGCATTTTCTGCTATTTAAGGCACAGTAAATTTGTGAAGGTTCCTTGCATTATTATTATGTATAACTATGTTTGAGACAAAGCATCACTGATTATTAATGCTCCAGGATCGAGGGATCATGCCTGCTGCAACATTCCCCTTCAATAATATTTTGTACAATGGCCTCTTGAGAAGCTGTGGTCAATTTACTGTGGCCGAACAGCATGCAATTTAGTCAGCGGACTTGAATTAAATTGTAACACGATGGTTAGAAATATTCGGATATTTTAGATTGCTTATAATGCATAACCTAAGCAAAATAACAAATGTCAACCAAAAGTAAAAGTAAATTATCGACTACTTAATGAGGACAAAAAATGTAGGCCATATTTCTTCTTTTTTTTTAACAGTGACAGTATGAATAAGCGCTGTAATAACAGTATTACAGCGTTACTACAGGGTTATTGACTCAAACCCTACTGAAATCGGAGGGGGTCTGCCCATCCAACATGAGTCAGCCATATAACCGACAAGGGGTATCAAACCTTAGAGGGCGAGTCTTCATCGTTCATTCAATGAGGATGAAACCATATTGTGTTAAACGTTTGGAATCCTCTGGATCTGATGGATGTTCAGTTATACTGGGGTGCAATCAATTCATCATATTAGAGATGTACATGCATCATGGTGCCAGAGGAAAGGATGAAGGGACTAAGCCATTTATAAATTGCAAAGGTGCACTCAAGTGTTGCACTCAGTTGCATTGATTGACTTAATTCAAATGAAACTTGTCTCCATCAAAATAATTGAGGTTGCTCTGCTTAAAAAAGCAACTATTCTGTTTTAGTACTCGTCGTTCTGCTACCCTCATCTCTGTGTATGTTTCATTCGGTTGCGTACTTTTTGTTACGATGTCACGTCTACCGTCTGATTACAGATTACCGCACGTAGTGGACACGTACGGAACTGCGCACCCTACGTGCGCATGCACATTATTCATTAGGATCTTTCAGGCTTTTACCAATCAAAACTATAGTGGGAAGAATACCCAACTTTGTCATCATTCCTAGTATTGTTACCTGCAGCCACACAGCGATAAGTCCCGTCCATGATCGCTTCCCAGTATTTTCCATTGAAAGCCCTCTGGCGTCATTTCCTCTCCGTTGTCATTTCCGGATGCGGTAAGAAGAGAAGGGAAAACACACAGCAGACCAGGGGTTAATTTAAATGACAGCCGCAACCTGTAAAGTTTGTTGAAACATAAACTGCTCAATTGACATACCAAGACGTCGGTGTTATCTTTTTGGGGTGTGTTTCAAGTGGACTACGACCGTACATTACCGCTCGGAGATGACTCGACCCTTTGGTTAGGTTTTTTCGTGAGCTCACTCGCGGATGCGTTACCGAATGCTTGGCATTGCAGAAAACAACCTTTACATATCAACAAACGTTGGTGAAACGTAACTATGTGGATGTTTGATTCGTAATACTCATTGCGATTATTGACTTGGTTTAATGTGTGAATATTTGGATTGGGTTGTTTTCTTTAGAAAGGGGTTGGATTTGAAACTGGGACCCAGCTGTCAACAAAGCTAATACAAGTTTTTACAAGTTTTTACAAGGGACGGATCTGCCTTTTTTCTTCACTTTCAAAGACTTCAGAGTAAAATCACTTGTTATCCTCTGATCATTGACGGAGATGGATCTGATGTGGACTTCAATATCAAAACTCAAAGTGGTTCTTATGGGCTCTAAATAACGCGCGACGTTAGCCAGTGGGCTTATCTTCAGTTTACTTCTTCGTCTTCTGCAGACGGGACACTTTAAATTGCTGCTGTCATTGTGTGTGTGGCAATATTTGTGTGTGGAACTATTCCTTTGTCTCTTTTATAACGTATTCAACCCAAATACGACCTTCGATTCAACAGGTAGATGTTCTTTTACTATCATCTGCACAGACTATACGGCAAAACAATAACACTTAATTATTTGACAATGTTGTTATCCAAAGTCAGGCATTATTGATCAATCGGGGGATTCACCCCATTGCTTAAAATAGTGACCACTAAAGGGACTGCCCTTCTGTAGAGCTCTTGAGCCAAGGAGAGGTGAACAAGGTAAAGCAGAATAGCCATGAATAATACATAATGATTATGGCAAATGATGTCCACATTACAATGTCTACTTAGACAAAACATATATTTATCTTCCCTCAATTGCATGTGCAGGAAGGAAGACACAGGATGCCTTATACACCACCACATAATAATCACTGCATTGTCTTAACACTGGAATCAATGTATATTCATTAGACAGTGATCCGCCTGTCCATGCTTGTCACACTCTCTCTCACTTTCCACAGTACAAAAATGAATGGCCTTTCTCTCAGCGAGCTGTGCTGCCTGTTCTGCTGCCCCCCCTGCCCCGGCCGCATTGCTGCCAAGCTGGCCTTCCTGCCGCCCGAGCCCACATACACCCTCCTGCCTGACCTGGAGGCCGGCGCCGCCCCGGCTCCCGGTGCTACAGGTGGCCTGGGCTTGCGGTCACAAGGCGGCACGGCGGTGTCCGGGGGTGGAGCTGGCGGCGCCGTGGAAGGCAAGTGGAAGCTCCACCTGATGGACCGTGCCGAGTTCCAGTACTCCCAGAGGGAGCTGGACACCACCGAGGTCTTCCTCACGCGCTCCGCCAGGGGCAACAAAGTGGGCTGCATGTACATCCGCTGTGCTCCCACTGCCAGGTGGGTTTTCCTCCCCGCGTGTCACTGTGACAGTCATGAATTGATACTAATGAGCAGGTTGTTGCTTGTCAGCTCAACTCACTGCTTTATGTCCTATCCCCCCCCCCCCCCCACCTCTCAGTTGTGTGGATGGTTATTGTGCAGGGGGACCCAGTCTGTCTTTGTGCTGCTCTCTTTTCCCCCCCTCATCCTTGACATCCTGTTGTGGTTGAAAGGCTTCACCTTCCTGCCTTTTATCATCTGCCTCTTTTCTGTATTGTTTATTTTTTAACCTCCTCTTTTAGTTTTCTTTTGCTTTTCTTTCACTTCTTTTTTTGCAGGTTTCAAAGTGTTTGTGGGGCGAATAAGTCACACTCCGACTATTTCCTCGCAGACAGATGCCCTCCTTGCTGTTGAACTTTGCTTCCTCTGTCGCTCCTAAATTCTCCAAATCAATGAATAAGAAATAGAGATGCTCATGTTACCGACCTATCAATCCAATCGTAAGGGCTAGCTAACATTACCCACTTGAATACGTTCAAACCTAACCCAATATGGCAGTAGTGTCACATTCTGGGTATAATGCCCAGGAGCAAAAGCATGACCTGCATTGATTTCTAAACCAAAAGCCTACAGAAAAGGACTTGATTATACCTTTGTAATTTCTGTGGTTTCCATTTCTCTAAACGGCAAAAGGTCATAAATAAAAGGCAAGTGCCAGTGGATACCCTGCTACAAAATGCCGAGAAGTACGAGTGATTTGAAATGGATCCAGCTGAGGCAGTTGCTATTGGCAGTCAAATACCTGTTGGCAGTAGATCGACTTCAAGGCTTCAGTCTGTCTTTTCAGCATGTCAAAGTTGGAGTCCATATGCTGAAACAGATAAACTGAAAGTTAGAATGATAATGATGACATTATATGAGCAAGATAGAAGCCAGATCGTCCAGAACTCTTTCACCAAATACCTTTTAAATCTGAATTATTCAGTTTTATTCTATAACCATTTAATTTGTTTTGTCATTTCCCATGATTCAGTTAATTTGTGTAACTAATTTGAATCAACAATCAAGTCCTATTTAGGGGAATGGCATCTTGAAACTGTTTAACCAAGCAGTCAAAACACTTAGTTTATCTAAAAAATATAAAACAAAGGTATTTTGTCAAGCTTCTTTTCCCCATTTATTTAAAGGGCGAGTAAACCCCAAAATACCTTTTATCCTTTGAAACCTGTTTGGGTCTCACAAAGTGTTTGTGAACATGTATGTGTTTTTGTTGACTAAAATGTATAAAGTTGTTAAACAGGGGTTTAACAGCAGACCTGCTACTTCCGATTAAAACGCTTTTCCAGAGTGCTTGTTTTCTATTGGTTGCGAACTCTGCAAACATTAGACAATACCCTTCACACTTGTGTCCATTTGTTCTAATACCTAAGACTCACAACTGCTCAGAACGCTTTACTCGTAGGTGGAAGGTCTCATAAGACTGGGGTTTACCTACCCTTTAAAACTCTCTCTCTCTGACTCTCTCTCTGGCTCTCAGGTTCACTGTGCTCTTCTCCCACGGCAACGCGGTGGACCTGGGCCAGATGAGCAGCTTCTACATTGGCCTGGGCACCCGGATCAACTGCAACATCTTCTCCTACGACTATTCTGGCTACGGCGCCAGCACGGGCAAGCCATCGGAGAAGAACCTGTACGCCGACATAGACGCCGCCTGGCACGCGCTGCGCACGCGGTACGGGCATAACGCTGTTCTTTAGCCAGTTGAATTTTGATTCAACAATTGGTAACAGGGGGGAGGTAGTAACTGCCGGTGTCTTGAAAGATGCTTATAGATAGAGGGCACTGATTTGCCTGGAAACCAGACGTATCTGCAGGCTTATGTTTTATTTGCTCGGGCATATGGCTCCCCTCCCGCCCGGACAGATTTCCAGCAGTCCTAGCCCGGGTCGGGCCAATCAGAACCGTTGATGTAATATGGTTTGATACAATGACTGCTCCCTACGGGAGCACCGTTGAGGCATATGCCACAGCAAAGAAACACGAGTTTGCAGATTCGTCTGGTTCCTAGGCTGGTTGTACTCCGCTTCACTCGTAAATGTCTTTGGATAAAAGATAGCTAAACGGCAAAATGTAAATGTTTTTAGCCTACAGGAAATTGAATGTGTGTATGTTCCCTATTGTTCCTGCTGTTCCGTCCCGCGGCCCCCGGGTGAGTCCTCCTGGATGAGCCCAGGTCCCCCCCGAGCCCGGCCGGCGCGCCGGTGTTCCCCCGATTCCCCCCGCGCCCCAGAAAAATTGAATGTTCAGACTGTAACATTCCCAGTTACCCTTTCACCCACAGCACCACACCCAAGCACACCCCTCCCCCCAGTATATGATGTGACTATGTTCCCCACCCCCGATCCCTCACACCACCGCCCACTCCATCTAACACAACACCAACACAGGTATGGCATACAGTCCAGAGATCACCTCATCCTGTAACGAGCCAATAGCATCGGCACGGTGCCCATCACGGTGTGACCCTGGCGTCTCGCTCGATTCATGATTCACAAAATCACGAGTTTGATCTTTTATGATTCTGAATTAATACACAACTTCCAAAAATCTATTTAATATAAATAAATAAAAATGTGTGTATTTTTCGTTGTGATTTAACACTATTGCAATCAGTTGATATAACTAATATAAAACTACATAATCGTATACACACTTCTTTGATGCCATATTTTGCCAATCCTGGAGTAGATCCTCCAAATCTGACTAAGAATCCATTTGGAATTGGGAATTGTTTTGTTTTGGGAATTGGTTTTGAATCTTGACCCCAAGAATCAAATTGAATCGAACCGTGACACACAGAAATATTCACACAGCTGTTTCCCGCTACTTGGTCTCTCCTTGTTGTTGTTGTTGTCGTTGTTGTGGTTGGGGTGGGTTTACTGTTGTATTTGTTCCTCATTACATCTTCCCGCTCATCTCACACACACACGCACACATAGTTGAATTCCCTCAACAGGTCTGGAATGCATACGCCAGCCACGAGGAATGGTTGGCATTCTTGCATAATGAACTTTAAGGTGGAGGATAATTGTACGTTAGCCTTGTTTGGGTACTGAGTTGCCCAATTCAGACATCAGAGAAGCAGACGCTGAACAACAGGATATGTGAGTGTGAGTGTGTGTTTCTATCTGTGTGTGTGTGTGTGCCGTGGTGTTGGTCTCCGAGCTTCACTGAGCATTTACAAGACACGTGTGGGCGAAGTCGTCGCCACTCCGTGTATTGCCTGCGTAGATGCGGTGGGTGGCGAATAATTACAGTGGCGTCTTCAAAGTCAGTGGGGGCAGACGGACATTATTTATTTATCTGTGTCATAATTACCCTGTGGTGGGTAGGGAGCAGGGTGCCGGTGGCAGCCTCCACACACATCCCAGATGGTGCTTGTGAGAGATGTTTGTCTCCAAGCATCTAATCCTTCTCGTGTGTGTGTGTGTGTGTGTGTGTGTGTGTGTGTGTGTGTGTGTGTGTGTGTGTGTGTGTGTGTGTGTGTGTGTGTGTGTGTGTGTGTGTGTGTGTGTGTGTGTGTGTGTGTGTGTGTGTGTGTGTGTGTGTGTGTGTGTGATTTGTCCAATAGGAGTCATTAGGGTCCACGCTTTTTTTTCCGGGTTAAATATTGCATTGAAGGAAAAGCAAACTCTAAAATATCTTGTGGGGTATATAGCCCCCACAAGTTGTGGTCCAAATCTCGACTTTAATGCACAGCTTAAGAGATAAATATGTACTCAAATTGCCCTCTGTTGGTTATACCCATGCTATTGCATGCTGTTTATGGTGACCAGGTAACCTCAATCAAACAGTCTGGCTACACCCTTCCTCAACCTGATTGTAGTGAGTAGAGACAGCAAAAGCAAAAAAAGACAACTAAATAAATAAGTGTCTACCAGAACACATTCTCAGTGAGAACACATTTAAAAAATGTGATGGTGGGTGACGACTAGCTGAAAGAGGGTAGTTTGGTTTTCCTTTTAATATTGAATTAATTTACTGACTCTTCTAAAACATACTTTTCTGCTGAGCTGCTTTGAGGAGTCTATTACTGGTTGACTTTGCACCGCTGTAAGTTTTCAATAAGCTCAGAGTTCTGAGGTTAACCGCTATCAAATGGCTTTGTCTTGTGCAGCTTTCAGGGTAACAAAGTCTCATGCTTGAAGCACAGATCAGTGTAATGAATAGTTGCTTTGCAGGCCACACTTTTAAATCAGAGCCAGGATAGTATAGTGGCGAGCTTGTTTGACTACCAGCCAAAGTGTTGGGTTTCCTCCATATTCACAGCCTACCTGTTGGAATCCTTGAGTAATATGTCCAACCCCTACCTGCTTCTTATAGTTCTTAATGACTGAGTCACACAAGCCGTGCACAAAATGACTTGCAGAAAAAAGGACGCGAGCGCCCATCCGTGCTAGATAAAAAGAGGCGAGTCCCCATCCGCGAGAGATAAAAAAGATGCAAGATTAAATGCAGAGGATAGTGTGTGCCCACAAAGGCGACGGCAAAGCTTAAGGTCTGTAGAACCACCAAACCTCGCCAGGTAGAAGCGCTTTGATGGAAGCAAAGGAGATCAGTCATGCTAGCACCAATGTGGAGCCCGTAGACCTATACTAAATATATTAAATGTCTCTCAAAATGATTATTAACCGCCATTTATTCGTCATCGCGGTTATAATTGTTGTTTTGTTTGGTTTGTCTGAGACACACCAAATATACTTAATATCCCTTAAACTAATCAATCCAATTTCACGATAGGCTTTAATATAAAACGAAATACAATAAGTCTGTGTTTTTGTCTCGGACACACATCCTCAAACGTGCCGAATAGAGTTTTCACTGCATGATTCGTTATTATTCGTTCTTTCATGTAATTATATAATTTAAAAGGTTAATGTCATTGTTGCCATTATTGTTATTGTATCCTACCTTAACTCCTACTTAACAATGTAGGCCTTTCCTTGTGTAACCCCTCAACAAAAAACACCACAGCCATTCTGTCTGGGTCATAATAGCTACTAAACTTACTAAACTTAGACATTCGATTGACAGATTTACTTACAGATTTATAGATTGACTCAGTTTAAGTGAGCCCTGGATTCGTAAAACGATAAAAGTGAGCCAGTAATCTAAGAAATATTTCAGCACACCACGCAAATAAAATAAAAGTAGTTGCACAGCAGTTGCACTCTCGTTTTGCCTTTTGCGCGGATGGGTGCAAACGCTTAATGACATGTATCTGAATTCACTGTTAGTCGCTTCGGTTAAAAGATTACATTGCTAATACTAATGGTAATCTATTCCTCCCTACCCTGTCTCTCTGTCTATGTTTCTCTGTCTCTGTCTCCCCCTCCCTCCCTCTCCCTCCCCCCTGCCCCAGCATCGAGAAGGTGTCAAAGATCACGTCTCCGGTGCTGATCATCCACGGGACGGAGGACGAGGTGATCGACTTCTCCCACGGCCTTGCGCTGTTCGAGCGCTGCCCTAAGGCCGTGGAGCCGCTGTGGGTGGAGGGCGCCGGCCACAACGACATTGAACTGTACACCCAGTACCTGGAGCGCCTGCGCCGCTTCATAGGACAGGAGCTGACTGCGCAGCACACCTAGAGGGGGGGGGGGTCACAACTCTTCACAACTCTTCACCTCTCTTCCTTACCCCCTCATTGTCGTTCTCATCATCGTCGTTGGTGTTCTACTGACCCAAAACCAGATGAAAATCTCCCTGAAATGCGTTTACCAAAGTGTAGAATCACAACCCGGCACTCCTCCTCCAGAACTCTGTTCCATTAAAGGGTTTTTAAATAAATCTAAGACTACAGTCAGCGCACCAAAACAACAACAGCCAGCAGAAGCGAAGCTAAGCATGCTTCCCACCACCTGTTTTCTAAGAGTCACACTGTCCGAAGGGCTGGAGCCCAGTCCGATCCATCAGAGTGTGAATCTTTGTTTTAAAATGTCTAGTGTTGGGTAGCCATGGGTTCTCTCAGAGCCAGCAAGAAATCCAGGCCTCCATGTGCTACATCTCTTTATCACCTGTCTTTTGGGGCATTTTATTTCTCAAATGTAAAACTTATTTTGTGTGTTTTGTATTCTAATGGTGAAACGCTTAGATCAGTCAATGCATTCTCACTTTATAAAACTGAGATAGTTAAAAGGGATTGAAACCAGTGCCGCTTATGACGAACAAGACCAAGCTATTTGGTTACAGATGCTATGCTGCTACTTAACACATAACTACGCATTAAAGCAACTATACCCTGGGGCGTTTTGACTCAAATATCCCTCAGAGGGATGTCGGATTCTTAGTAGTTTGTACATATTCAGGTGTATCTCCAGGTGTATGTAAACATTGCTTTACATTTTGATAATCTTTTTAACATTAAAGTAGTGGACCCAGTGTTTTGTTTTAGCTGTGTTTTTCAGTGGGATATCTCTTTTTACAGCTACTATAATTTGTGGCGGCTCTTGTTCAACTCGTGGTGACGATGGTTTGTTCACTGTACTGCATATTTAAAATACCTATCATTTTTAAGGTTGGCATTTGCTGAACATCGACTCACCACTCATGCACATCCATTTTGTATTGTTTTATTTAACAGATTACATTTGCCTGAAATACCTCGTAACACTTTCCAGACTTCAGACTTGACAAACAAAATATGTCACTTTTGTGGCAACAGTTTATTTAGACTCTGGCTTGAAGATGGCTAAAGGAGTATACTTGGTTGTTTAACAAAAACCAAATGGTATTGTTTTGCTTGTGTGTGCTGTTCAAATGTAATGTTTATATTTCTGCCAAAGACACAAGTATGTCTTTCTCTTTTTCCGGCTGGCAACTTGTCACATCATATGCAGTTTTAACAATAAATGTAATTTTTTCATTTTGCTCTGTACACTAATTGTAAAGCAATCCAGCAAAAATATTATCATATTTTTCTATCATGTCAAGGCTTTATTTCTAAAGCCAGCCTGGGCAGTTATTTCATATTGCTTTGCGGGGAGGTGAATACAAGACAACCAAATTGGTAGATTTGTAGAGCAATTGTGTATGGGCACAATATGGGCCCTGTCAGAGAGCCCTGTTTGTGTGTGTGTGTTTATTGGTTTTGGGTTGGTTGACATATTGTTATGCTGTTGATTCGGATTAAAGGCAAACAAAATGTTTTCATTGTTGTAAATAAAGATATTTTCCTCCTCCATGTATTTGTGGATTGAGTTTGTTCTTATTATATTGCTGCGGTATAACATTCATTAACTTCAAACTTTGAAGAAGAGTGTCATTCCATTGACCATTTCATCCATGAGGTAAAGAAACTGTCCCTATAAGCCATTTTTATTTTTTTTACTGTTAACCTCTGACATATTAGTCACTGTACTGAAGGAGAGAGTGGCTTTCTTCCCGAAAATCTAACCTTCGTTTGAAAATTGTTTTGTGTGGGGGTTGGTGGCAAGTAGGAACACTTTAGTCATAAGCTTGTGTTTACTGTTTACTCAAACGCTTTTCTTTAAATTATGACAGAGTGTACTCAATCTATTTAGTATGGGCTGTAAAAGTGGAGTGAAGGAAAACAAACAGAATAAGATAAGGGATATATGTTGTTATATCAATGTAATTTGAAATAAGGTCAACTAAAGCATCCCATTTGAGAACAGTTCAAGATATTGAACACGCAGCAGTAGAGGTGACTTAAGACGCTGTTCTTGATCCATTTAAAGTTTGATTAGCTGTTTCTGTTGAGAATGCACTAAGTGACGCATTAAATACTAAGTTGTTTGACATGCTTTCCTTTTTTTTATTTGTATCATTCTTTCATGCAATCACATCTGAAAACCAATGGCCCATCAAATATGTGCTTAAAACTAATAATAATTAGCCTTGTCGCTGTTGCCTAAGATGTTGGTTTTTAGAACATACGCTTGAAGATGACCCAACCCAAGCTGTTGAATGTGGCAAAGTTCTGGGGAACTCAAAACACGTGGGCAGTGAAGTTACAGTGTCAGCTCAGGAAAGAAAAGTCATGACCGCTGCGTACAAGTCAGCAGAAATGTCCTTCCACTCAGCGAAACGACTAGAGCTCTGTCCAGATGACCCCTCGACCTGTAAACGGCCAAAACAACGAACATCTCTATGTTCTTAGTGTCTATCATCCTGTGTCTATCCAACCACGGCCGATAGTGACCCATTTGCACAGACAGTGCACAGACAAAAGACAAGACTGGTAGTTAATGATAATAATTTATTTAGGTGGAGGAAGAGGAGTCTTTGGCAGTGAAGAACAAAGGAACTGAGGGTGGTTCCATGATGGTCTGGGAAGTGCTGCTGGATGACAATAAGGCCATAAACAGCCAGTAACAGTATAGAGTAAAGAGGAGCTGGGCAGGACGGCTGCAACGCCCAGGTGCCAACTAACATTGAATATGAGTGACTACTAGTTGTTTGGATTGGTTTTGTTATTAGATGATATCGAACATTTGATACCAAAGTCTGGCACGGTATTAGCTAATAACGATGGTGTGTGTGTGTGTGTGTGTGTGTGTGTGTACCCAAATGTAAGCCGTCCCTCTGTTAAGATATTCTAATGAAATAATAGTTAAAAAAGATCTGGCACTAGCATTTATCTGACAATATAACAATTGTTATTTTTCAATTTCTGGCCTTTAAGGTACAAAGACATAAAGAAAGAAAACTCATACAAAAAACAAAGCAATTCATTCAGCGAGAAGTGAGTTGACCTCAAAGCGATCGCTTCATCCTTCTCTGATATATTTACATCCTGCTCGAGACCCCTACCCCCTGGCAAGTGCAACTCTAGAGTTTCAAAACAATAAAGGCCTATCAGGGGAAAGTAGGCATCCGTTCCCAGACTCTGTCATTCAATCAAGTGAGCTGTACCACTAGTCCCCGCCTCTTTGCTCTTGCCTTATAATCAGCTACCCTCTCTTTTTTATTTTTGATCAAGAGCTGAAGAGTAAAGTAGTGGAAAATACCATGCGGCGAGACAGTTTACTTGATTGGAACGCAGCTGAATTTCTTTCTCCATGCCTTGAATATAGGGCTGTTAAGGCAATTTCAGTACTTGTTAGGGACTTGTTAAAACCAAGTAAGGGAACCAATCAGAATGCAAGCACACTGCATTCGTCACACAGCTCACAATATGAGAGGGATAGAGCACTTTGTGCACACTGTGCACACAAGGGTTAAAGACAGTAGGAAAGGGTTAATAATATGATGTCACAGCTCCTGCCAAACATAAATCAATCAATGAATTAATGAATTAATCAGCATTGCGACAAATACTGGAGTCCGTTCATTCATCAATAGAAGTGACGGGAACCCCCCCGTTCCGCTCTCATTTGCAAGCCGTCCGCGAAATTCGCCATTCAGCCAAATGCTGAAACACTGCCATCATATAAAACCATTAAAAGGACTACTTCAAAAAAGAATACTGCTGGCGGTTTTAGGAGTCAGGGCGCTCCTGCAATGTATGCAAAATGGGCACTAAAGGCCGCTGTTTCACTCTCCAGCAGCGCTGGAGTCTTGAGTAGCACTGAGATCACATTAGTGCCTGAGAGGGCATGGAGAGGTCGCCGTCAGAGATCACACGGGCAAGGCGGTTAAACAAAAGGTCGCGACGGTCCAATAGTGGCCCTTTTAAACATCCGTCCGTCTCTCTGAATGCAATCTCTTAGAGCTCCTTTAAGCCAAATAGATCAATAAATCAATCCACCCATCAATCCATCGGTAGTCAAACCATCCATCCGTTGACGAGGGACACTCCATAGGGTCCTGGTCCCTCACAGTAAAGAGATGGGGGGGTGTATGAGTGACTGAGATAGGGGTGGGGGTGGGGGAATCGGCTGGGGGTCGGTATTCCCCCCCCCACCACCCTCAAAAGGGGACCTTGCTGAGGCGGAGGGAGAGACTGGAGCGCTGGTGCGTGCGGGGGAGCGAGGCACTGCAGCGGCTCCGTAGCTGGACGGGACGTCCCGCGGAGCCGCGCACCCGCAACAGGAAGTCGAAGTTGGCCGAGGTGTTCATGGCGTAGAACACGTTGGCATTGTCGGGGATCACCAGCTCTGATGGTAGGGAAACGCGCACATAGAGAGAGAGAGAGAGAGAGAGAGAGAGAGAGAGAGAGAGAGAGAGAGAGAGAGAGAGAGAAAGAGAGAGAGATAGAGATAGAGAGAGAATGGGGTGAGTTTGTTTATATTGAGAACATGAGTCAATGTGAGGGTAGGAAGTCTTTTTATAGATACAACCGACTGCCTGTAATTGGAGGTCAAGTGAAGAGTATACGTGTGTTTCTGCAGGGAAACAAATTGACTGTTGACTAATATGCTACATCAGGAGCTTTATTGAGAAACACGTATTGAGAAAGAATAAAGTAGTTGGATTTAAGTAATACTATGCTTTTTTTAATCTATTAACAAGTAGATCGTCTATTAACAAAGACCCAAATCTTATTTATGAATGAAAGGTTAAACTGTTAAAATTAAGTAATAATGACTAATAGTACCAATAGCATATGAATAAGTTATTCTTGCAGGAAAATTATTCGTATAAATCATTTCTTCTAACAAGTTGCAGATGAGAAGCGTATTTTGAATTTTATTTCTACCTTACCTCTCTCATCAGAGATGACCTGCACCAGCTCATAGCCGTCCTCTGGCTCCGGCTCCAGATTGTGTTTGGCCATGGCCCTGGAGATGACCGCAGGGGTCTTGTCTTGGCTGGTCAGCTGAGGAAGGGTCAGGACAGGACACAAACCACCAAGTCATTCCCTAAGTCTCGTGGTGCTTGGGCATATGTGTCTTTATGGGTGGAGAAGTGGGGTGATTTCAGAGGACTGTGTAATGTGCTTGTCATTGCAGAACTATAAAATAACTAATTTAGAATGCACTTTGTATAAAGGTTATACATCTCATGTAACTACTTCAGCAGTACCACTTAAAAAACTATAACAACCTTGTGTTCTGACTCATATAGCTACGCTGTCCGGTTATTTTAATTTAGAAACTAGGTCGTGTCACTCTTGGGAATCTTTCTGGAAACTATTTTTATTATATACTTGATTGTTCCCAGGTGCACTTGTAAGTCACTTTGGACTGAATGTAAATGTAATAATACATGCTTTTCACACACATACACACACACACACACACACACACACACACACACACACACACGCACACACACACACACACACACACACACACACACACACACACACACCTTCACCGACCCCCACGCCATCACACACACACACACACACACAATCCTCACCAGTATGCTTTTGTAGAGGTTGCCGTTGCCTTGCTCCAGGCTGACCCGGATAATGCAGGCGTCCTGGGCCTGGTGGTTGTACGCCGGGGACTGGGTGGGGGAGGTGGGGGTCATTGGGGTGAGGGAGAGCGAGCGGCGGTGGGTGCACGGGGGACCGGGGAGCGAGGGAGAGGCCGGCGTCACAGGGACGCTAGCCGAGGAGGAGCTGGTGTCCATGGAGTGGAGGGAGGTGCAGGAGGAGGACTCTGATAGCTGTGGGAAGAGATGGGAGACCAGCATCACCACACTGTCCTGATGAGACCACTAGAACACTCATGCTGTCAGGGCTCAGTAGAATGGTATCAGTCTGTCTCAATGTGTTTATCTAGGCTCTAGTGAGATAGTTTGTATTTATCTAAACTCCAGCTAGAATTATACTGAGAAGAGTGAGTTTTACTGTGACCAAAAACTAAAATGTAATTTACACAACCCCTTTATCACCATAGGGGCAACACCTTTCAGCAAAATTATAACTATAAACGTGGGCCTTGATAGTATAGTATTTATTTTAGGAAAAGTCTTGACAGTAAAGTATTTAAGTAAAGTACTGTATATAGTAAGAAACTATCACATTGTTGGCAGTAACAACAAAATAAAAGCAGGGTGAGGGGAGTGACCATCGTGGAGAGTTAAGGATTGGCCATGACTGAAGCCAGCCATGGCAGGAGAGGCCAAGTTAATTTACAAAATGAACTAAAATGACACAGACTGCACAGAGCAATACTCAGTAAAACCATCGGAATCAAAGGGTGGAAATCCGGCTACTCCTACAGTGGTGTGCGGCTCTGTGCCCACCTTGTTCTGCTGGCCATTCGAGGAATGTACGGGCACCAGACCATCGCTGTCCGACGGGCTGCCGGAGTCGCTGGAGGAGACGCTCACAGAGTCCATGCTCTCCCCGGAGCTGCCAATAGGGGGCGACCGCGGCGTCTCTCTGACTGGAGAGCTGGCTGCTGCAACATCACCTCCCAAAAACATCCTGGAAGAAGGCAGAGAGGGAGGGAGGTTAAAGGAGGAAGTGTGTTCCTTGAGAACCAAGCGAGTAAGTCATCGCAATATCTTATCATGAAATCCCCCAACCTCCCCTGGCCATAAAAATACATCATCCCTCCATCATCCTCAGAGAGGACAGAGAACCACGTCATGGTAGTCTGAGAAACCATGTTGAAACCACTGTTTGTTGTTGTTATATCATGCTGTGTGCTGGGTGATGTGTTCTCAATGTTGTTTGCATGTTACTCACAGGCTCAGCCTCTTCACCATGCTCTTGCGAGGTTTGGGTGACGTGGGACTGCTGTCGCCCAGACCCTCGATCTCACAGGACAACGCATAGCTGCAGCCAAGGAACACATGGGATATCAGTAACAACAACTGTATATATATATATATATATATATATATATACCTATATATATATAGGTATATATATATATGTATATACCATGTTAATGAGACAACAAGGACTGTTTGTGTAACTAATGCAAGTGGTTCAGAGAGCAAGAGAGAGGCTAGAGAGCGAGAGAGAGAGAGACACACACAGACAGACCGAAAGACAGACAGACGGGCAGACAGACAGAGAGTGAGGTTACGTGAGAGTCGGCTAGTCTAGGGAGCTCAAAGAGCACTACCAGATGAAGAACAATAGATCGATTGGGAGCATGGACTTATGAAAGGGTAAGTGATGGGGCAGAGGAAAAGAGAGGGAGAGACATAAATAGATAGAGAAAGAGACAGAGAAAGAGAGAGGAGAGGAGAGAGAGAGAGAGGTTTTATTGTGCACATGAACATTGAACCCAATAGACCATGTACTCAACAAGCTAATTTCCTTTTATGCAACACGTAATCTGATAACAGAGCAATTAAGAGGCGTGGAGATGATGTGGAAGATGTGAATGTCCTAACGCTAATCGAACAAACACAGACATTCACACACACATGAACGCACACACACACACACACCTCTCCTCCTCGCTGTGCTGGGGCTGAATCCTGAACCACTTGAGGAAGGCCGGCTCCGGGGTCAGGCAGTAGCTGTTACAGGCAGACTGGAGCAGCTTGATCTGAGCAATCACCTCAAACTCCTGGAGACAGAAACACAGAGAGAGAGAGAGAGAGAGAGAGAGAGAGAGAGAGAGAGAGAGAGAGAGAGAGGCACACAGAAAAAGACAGAGAGACAGAGAGAGAACAGTAAGAAACAAGGGAGTATTGGATGCTGCAGCTCCAATGTGTCACATGCCCATGATCAAAGTATCAGAGGAGACCACAACTTACCCGGCGTCTCTTCTCAAAGTTGATCAGCCCCCCCTGCGGACAACACAAAGACAGTTCTGTCAGTCCCCCCTCTTCGAAAGAAAACCCCACGCTCACATGACAAATAAAGCTTAAAGCATAAAGCTTAGATAAACGGCATTAGGTGGATCAGCACTCCCGAAATGGGACCAGCCAAATTCCTCACACACGCATGGTAACTTACAGACACAGTGTTTACTCAAAGAATCTCAGTTGATTGTCACACAGTGAGTGTGCGTCAGGTGTGAAAGATTGCACTCGCTCACCTCTACAAAGTCCGGCAGGGCTGTGTCAAGCATGGTCAGGTCCGTGAGGAAAGTGCCCAGGTAAGGTATGGTGCCTTGCATTGCACCCTGGATGTGAGAAAAACACACATATACACAAACACATTAGATCCATACCGTTACACAAACACACACACACACACACACACACACACACATTAGATACTTACTGTTACACACACACACACACACAATCGAGCACAAGCTCAACAAACAATCCTGTTTCCAATATGGCTCTGCATGTTTTACAGATAACAGTAAATGCTCAAACATAAGCTCAACATGACCCTAATCAATTAAACTTTACTGTTCACACATATACACATTATGTAATAAATGAGTTACATAACTCACTCACTCAGATACACCTGGCACAGCAGAACCAATTTCATAAAACTGTACTTGCTATACAATGTAATAGGAAGACATATGCCGTTAATACATTTATGGTTTTTATCCACAAATAGACCAGACTAATTCATTTTCCCCTTTAAAGCCGGCTGTGTCTGTCTCACCGTGTCCCTCTGCAGCTGCAGTCTCTTCTGGGAGCGCTTCTGGTGCTCCTTGGCTCCGCTGTCCAGACTGGCAAACTTTGAGGTGCCCTCCTGCAGACCCCAGCCCAAGTCGACACACCGTTCAGTGGAAAACGTTAGAACGAGACCAGATTGCATGGGAATCTCTCTAAAGGGTCCCTATCTTTTGTTATCGTCCATCATTGTTTGTAATTACAATTTAATGATTGTTGATAAAGCTGATTCATAAAGTACAGTAGGAGGAAATTGTCATATTTGCTTTGTTGTTTTTTAGTCTTCAGGCAAATAATATTAATTAGGTTTTTTTGCATGTATTTGTATGATTTCTTAAAATTATATTTGTTCATTATGTAACCCTTTCTGAAATGTTGGATAAGGTACTTAAACTATTTGTTTTTTGTTGAATCCCACTATTAAAAGTAACTGATGAAGTTAGACCTGAGCAAAGACTCACCCTCATGAGCAGCTCCCTGCTGGTCAGGTAGTTGTTATGGTCTGAGAAGATGTCCGACAACTCCTCAAAGGTCTGCATGCTGTCTCTGTGACAACCAAACCATGCATGGTGAAATTGCAGAACGAAAACTCTAAACACTCCACTTCACAATGGTCTGAATGTTGCTGGGTATGTTGGGCTAGCCAGTAAGGCTAGTGGTGAAAGGTGCTCCTGTTCAACGGTTCTAGTGTCGAGTCTTACTTGTGCACACAGGCCCAGGCCCTCTTCAACCTGTAGAGCGGGTTGGACTGCAGTGCCGACACTATGGCGCGCAGGGATGAGAAGTTCTTACGAATGCGACACTCCTACAGGAAAGAAAATTACAGACTTTAGTCATCATCACCACGTCAATCCCAGCTCTAATAGATCATTTTCCTTATTTGACCTGTTTTCATACATATTCATTCCAATGCACGTGGGTTGTGCCCCTGCACTTTTATTTACCTAAAACAAAAATTTGAGATAGGTTTTTAAAAACAAATTAAGATAATTTAAGTCACTACACTACCTCAGGCACATTATCTATTCTGTTTTATCCGTAGGCCTGTTCCACATAATTACTGTTCTGTTAAATGCACTTGACTCCATTTATTAACATATGTACAGCGCTTTGATACAAACCTGATAGGTTTTTAAGATGCTTTGTAAATAAGTTATACTGAAAATGTTTCACTTGTATAGACTATGAGTTGGTGTGTGTGTGTGTGTGTGTGTGTGTGTAGGTGTGTGTGTGTGTTACCTGAGCGATGTCTATCCAGCGCTGGATAACGCGTGCGCGGAGGTGTGGCCTGATGTGGCGGTGCCGTAGCACAGTGCTGAGCACGCAGGCTGCCACAGCGTTGAACTGGGTGATGGTGGCGCGGATGGTGGGGGCGCTGTGTTTCTTCTGCTTCTTGTCCCTCTGGGACCAGGTGGAGCCCAGGCACTGGTGCGCTACCACCTTCTTAAACAGCAGCTGGAACAAGAGACAAAAAGATAAGAGAGTGAAAGAGTGTTCATCAGCACTATGTTGTTTTTAAAATTGTATACTCATGCTAATATTTCATGCTCATACCCACCCACGTTGTTTCATTGGAAACCGACTACTGAAACTTAACACGTTCCATCATGTGCAACTGCTTTACTCTGAGTAAACACTTTTTAGCCTAAGAATCGTGGCAGCCAGTGACAACGAGAAACCTTGTTCGCTTTCTTATCACTGCATTCTAGGTCTTACCGCGTCCATGAAAGTCAACTGCTCAGCCACAAGGTCAGCGTCGAAAGCCAGGAAGTCCTCTTGAACCTCGATCTCCACTTCCTCTTCCTCGCCCAGGCAGAAAGGGCTGTTGCTATGGAAACCACCTAAAAAAACAACACCCAAAGAATAGTTGTTGTGACATTGACCATGAAAAACCATTTTCAAAAAGGTCATTGTAGGACAAATACAGGTGTCACTCAAAACACTAATCATGGGTCGGGTAGTTGAGTTGAGCTACTCTACTAGTTTAGTCCACTTCCCATGCCCTGGTACATCAAAGAAGCAGACCCATAATTAATGTTATCAGTGAAACCTGTGCTTGTCCTACGATGATGCCTCTTTGGAAATGGTCTATTGCGATGGAGAATTTAAGATACTGTACTATAGTCCCTTATTCCCTATCTGAGATTAATAATATACATAATTTCTTATTCAAAACTGAATATCAGTCTGTAAAATTCTGTATTCAAATATTATTGTATTTAAAAACAGTAGTATCTTCACCAGAACAGTAACTTCAAAAGATCTAGAATTTTATAAAATACTTTGATTGAGTTCCACACTTCTCTGCACATTTCAGTGGAAGTTGATTAAAACACTAACCGTCAGATTCATCCACACCGGCCTGGCTCTGCAGCTGATCCAGCAGACCCTGTGCCCGCCTGAGGGGCTCCGAGCCAGGCAAGGTCCTCCGCAGGTAGTCCATCATCCTGTGGAGGCAGGGGTAGTCCGGGGGCTCCTGGAAGTCTTCCGGACACTGGTCCAGCCAGGCGCGCAGGATCGATGCCAAGGCACTGGGGATAACAGAGGAAAAGGTTTTTTAGAGAGGAGGGAGGGAGGAGAGAGAGAGAGAGAGAGAGAGAGAGAGAGAGAGAGAGAGAGAGAGAGAGAGAGAGAGAGAGAGAGAGAGAGACGGGGGGGTTGTTAAGGGAAAGGAAGGAACAGTATCAAGAGAGTAAACAGTGATGATAAGAAAGGCAGGAGAGGAGAAAGACCCTTACTTTCTGATAGCACCTTTGGTTTCAGAGCCATTACATTTGTTTGTCTCTCCTGCATCTTCTTCCACACTTCCATATCTGAGACAAAAGAATGAACCCAAGAGCACAGAAAAGTGATTATTCTCTGCCTTTTGCTCGTGAAACATTTTATACTTGAGAGAAACAGGATTGCTGTTTGTACTTCCAAAAAGAGGGGGTCGTTATGTGGTGTAGCAGGTTCTGGATGAGAAATAAATAAAACCACACTGGTCTTTGAAGATAGATTTTTTTGTTCATACTTTTATATTACATCCCCTCAAGGCCCAGTTTATACCAAAAAGGGGGAATGACCCAAATGTATTTTATTATGTGTTTCTTCAGAGACTCTCTTCCTACTAATGTTAAGCAGACCCTACCTGTCTAGAAGCAGTTGGAAAACGGTCTGTGTGCTGGCGAAGGCTCGGTACGTGGACAGGAAGATGGAGGTGTAGGTAAGGTCGTTGTCCCCAAATGCTGTCAGCAGCGTCTCCACCAGCCGCTCCAGCGTTCCGGCCCGGATGCTCCGGATCTTGCAGGTTTCCAGCTGGCTCACAGTGTGGCCAGGCGGCAGACGGTCCCCTTCCACCTAGAAACACAACAGGAGACATTTTGGTTGAACTGCCGGGTAAGGACTTAGTTGTGAAGAGCCAAGTTTCAATTTATGTGCTTTTTTTTAATGAGGACTAACGGAAACATCTTTCAAACTTTGCATTCAACATTGTTTTAGGTTTCGCAGCCTTCATTGTTTCATTCAATATTTGATAGTTGTTATCTTTACAATTATATGTATTGTTGCTCGAGCTATTTAATACTTTTGGGAATTCCTTTTGGGGACAATAGTTATAAAGGTGCTAAAAATAGAGGTTATTCAAAGATGTGGACATATATTTATATAAAGTCCAGCTAATTCCCCACATAATACTGTGATTGATATACTATCCATTAATAATCCAATATAATCTTAAACAGTATCAACTTTGACAACATAACTATGGACAACATGGGCTTATAGGCAGGGTGGAAAAATCATCTATACACTATATTTAATTGTCCCTCTTGAGCAGATGTGTCCGACCATTGTGTTCTCAAAGTAGAAAAGGAAGAGAAACAGAGGCAAAGATTAGAAATATATATAGAGAGAGAGAAAGAGAGAGAGACAGACCTTGGAGCAGCAGCATGCTACGACAGGAAACACTCCAATCTGCTTTTAATCACAGAGTGCCCCTCCCTCCTCCTCCTCCTCCTCCTCCTTCTCCTCCCGCTCAGAGGAGGAGGAGGAGAGGAGTTCTCCCACCACTCCTCCTCAGATAACCACTCAATACACACTCTAAACACCCTGCACTAAATCTAATCACTGGGAGATTACCTTCTGTGCTATGCACAAAGGCAGGATCTCAGACTTCTCGTGCTAGCCCTGGTGTCTCACAAAACATTATACACGGATGGGCCTATTCCATACAGCGCTATTCTACAGTAGAAGTCAGCGTACTCCAGCAGTACAATATACCAGTGTTTACATCCATACTCATTCCTATTGCTCCTTTCTACCATTTCCTGTCAACTGTTCACTGCGCTGAACATTCGTTGTAAATGTGCTGATTATTCAATGCAATGAGTTCTGGTATACAATACCAACATTGTTGAAATAACCACTGACATAATATAAATGGTGGCCTGAGAAATGCAGTTCTGTGGCAGCTAACTTTGAGTGGGTATAATTACAATCAGTATTCAGACAAACATAATAACAAAAAACACCAACATCCTGTTTTGTCTTGTGCAACAAGACAAGGCCTGTGGTTAACCACTTCCCTGTCAATAAAATACAATGTTGTACTTAAAATGCATAATATACAATTAGTATTTTAATGAAACAGGAATAAATATAGTCATATTAAAATATATATTCCAGAATCTCAAGGGAAAAACTGAATGCAGTGCTGCTACTTTTGCTCTGTTATTCATAACAAAGCACTGAAGAAGTTCAGTGTTCTTAAAAGTACCAAAAAAAATATTGTGAAAATCTCCCTTGTTACTTTGCTAGCAAATCATAAAACGGTCGGCAGACGGAGAAGTCAGGAAATCACATGTTTTGGCTGAAAAGTTTAGCTCTGGTGAAACTGTTGATTTTCAACATGCAGCTGTGGGTGTTGTCTACGCTAGGAGAATAATAACTAGAATGTTAACACAACAGCGCTGGTAGGGCGCAATGATAAGCACCGCCCAGCAACACAGCTTGTACAGTAGGCTCTTTACCTTTGCGAAATAACCCTAACCCTGAGCGCCATATAGCCATATAGCAATGACCCAACAACAGATCAGATCATATAATGGACCAGAAGTGATGACAAAGGCCTTAGATCCCATCATAACTATATCCATAACTATTTCACCCGACGCAGCAAGGAGGAAAATGTTCTCTCTAATGAACCTTGCCAATTAATGTTATTCACATTCACAACATGTGAATTCAAATGAACAAATGACTACATTTACGCTTAATGTTTAATGAGTATTAGTTCAAAGAATCAGAGAGCCCTACTCAACACAGTTTATTATGGCTCAACAACGCACGGTCTCAGGCTGTTTTGATCCACTGTACCCGGGTCGAGACATCAATATGCTCCACAATGTTATCAGGGACGTTCCTAGTACAACTACTAGCACTACTACTCACCCCCAGCCATCTTGCTCCCTTGTTGGCGGCTTGCTGGATCTGCACCCTCTTCAGCGTCACGTTGTAGACAGCCCCCTCCTCCACTTCCTCCCCCCAGTCCTGCACCGAACTCTAGGAACACACACAGAGACAACCGTTAGGAGAGGATAGGAGAGGAGTGGAGAGGGGAAGAGAAGAAAGGAGAAAAGAAATGAAAAGCAAAGAGAAGAAAAGTGAGGAGAGGAGAGGAGAGGAGAGGAGAGGAGAGGAGAGGAGAGGAGAGGAGAGGAGAGGAGAGGAGAGGAGAGGAGAGGAGAGGAGAGGAGAGGAGAGGAGAGGAGAGGAGAGGAGAGGAGAGGAGAGGAAAGGAGCCATTATTAAGGACTTAAGAGAAGGCTGTGCAACTAAATACTATAAACAAGGATTCCGTCGAAAACACACAGGAGGGAAGAGTGGTGTTCATGGAAACAGAGAGAAAACATCACTCCGAGCTCGGCATGAGAACCTGGGGCCGAATGAGTTTGACAGATTAAGTGAAAGGAAAATAATTATCCACAACAGCCCTCACAGAAAAGAAAAGCCATGAAAAGACTTAAACACAAATATAAACTAAGACTAGATTTCAGAGAGGAGATGCGTTGGAGGGAGAAAAGATGGCCACCTTCCCTTCCTTCACCCAAACAACAAGCAAGGAGAGTTCCCCCCCTCTTTCCCAGTCTCTACACATATATTTTCTCTCTCTTCTCTCACCCTCCCTCGCTCTCTCTCCCTCTCAGAGGCTCACTGGAGCTCCAGTGGGGGCTTTGAAGCAGAGACTTCTAAGATAAACAAAACGAGACAACTGAGATATGTCTGAGGTCTTTCAAATGCTGCGTCTCCCCGACACACCAACAGAATTTCCCTCTGGAAGGGAAGCTGAGGCGTGGACCATGGCTCTACTGCGTACCAAAAACAAAAACCCAACCTGACATTTGATAGTGTGGCTCTTAAAGGAGTACAGTAAAATACAGGATACATAATACAGGCGTGTATAAGTGGATGTCATGGCAACGGCAGCACTCATTCAGACTTTGGGAGAGTGCATAAAGAGAAAATAGGAGAAAATGCAGTTCAATACAAATATAAAAAATGTGCACAGTCAGGGAGCAGTGGAGCTAAATAGGCCCCACAGAGAACAGCGACAAAGGCAAGCAAGGGGATGATTTGAATCCTATTAAAAGGGACTGTACAGTTCAGATAGACCACAGCCAAGTCCACATTTGTTGCACACAACAACACGAAGCTCACGAGCACACACAACTCACAACACAAGACAACAACCTCCATTTCCAAATATCTGTCAGAGTAACGGATGAACTCACTCAAAGAGAGACAGCGAATGCACACATACACACACACACACAGACACGCACACACACTCATCAAGTTGAATCACAACAAAAGTCACTGCCAAGTCTTCAGACAGGCTGCACATCCTTGATCGCTCTCACTCGCCCCTGCCTCTCCTGTTTAAAACGTCCAATGAGGGGAAGCAGACGGGCCACCAGCTGTAGGGGGTCAAGGTTCACAATCTGTCACCAACAACTCAATGGCGTGGAGAAGAAAGTGATGCTCATCATCATCATCATCATCATCCTCGATGACCTATTGCCACAGGCCCTATGGGGAGTTTGACGTTTTGACAAAGAACACCTTGTGGAGAGGTGGAAGTACAACAAGTCCACAGGTGAAGAAAGACTGGGAGGAGAGGAAGAGAGAGAGTGAAGGAGAATGTAAGAGATAGAGTGAGAGAGAGTGTGTGAGAGATAGAGAGAGGGAAAGAGTGTGAAATAGAGTTTGAAGGAGAGACAGAAAGAGATAGTGAGAGAGAGAGAGAGAGAGAGAGTGAAAGAGAGTTTGAAAGAGATATAAAGAGAGATAGAGATAGAGAGTTAGGGCCCTTTTTTATTGCAAAAAGGAAGTAGGGGAGTATGAACGTATTCTGACAGATTAGAAGAGCCTGTTTGACTGTATTTCCTGTCCATTTCCTGTACAGTGCTGTTTTTCTTGCCAGTCAATGTGTCGCCCATCTCTATGCCTGTCGCTACATGTCTGTCTTTCTCTCGTCTTCTGTCTAACCGGCTCTCTCCTCCTAATACATGTCTGTGTGTGTCTCTCTCTTTCTCTCTCTGTTCGTCTATTTGAATCTCTGTCTGACTGGCTTTCTTACTGAGTGGTCATCCACTTGGCCCATCTCACTGTCTGTGCCAACGAACTGTTTAGTCAGCAAACAAACCAAACCTACTGGCTGCATGCATACAGGGCTGTCCCTCTCTGTCTCTCTCTCTGTCTGTGAGTATGTGTGTGTGTGTGTGTGTGTGTGTGTGTGTGTGTGTGTGTGTGTGTGTGTGTGTGTGTGTGTGTGTGTGTGTCTGTGTCCGTTTGTCAGGCCCAGTAACAGATAAACACATCAGTCCATGAGTCATGGAGTCCACACACACACTCCCAACACAATAGCATGCAGCTCTTAGCTGCTGTCCCGGTCGGGCTGCTGAGTTCACAGTCTAAAGAGCAGAGCGGCTCTTTGTCAGGCAGAGAGAGAGAGAGAGAGAAGGAGAGAGGGAAAGAGAGAAAATGAAAGCGAATAAAAAAACTATGTTTTCCTGTAGAGGGTTTTAAAAGCTCAGGCTGTTTTGTGAATCACGTTTGTGGCTTTTGCTGAACCAAAGCCTAGAATCCCAGCCTTTAAGCCATCAGAGGGGAATCCAAAACAGTACTTTGACATGCATTTATTTGTGTTTAGTAAACAGGAAAACGGCCAAGTTTAGTGGTCTACAATCTTATAGGCCTTCCTTCTCTCTCACACACACACACACACACACACACACACACACACACACACACACACACACACAATAATTAAAACAGCGTACACAATAGAGCAATCTGTGACTTGATAACACATTTTTGACTTCTTCATAAAGTCTATGGATGAATGAGACCAACTGGTTGTACACACAAGACGAGATGTTAACTCTGCAAATGGACAGCTCCGTTCAATCCCACTAGAGATGCTCCAAAAAGTGAGAGGGAAACGTGAAGGATATGGGGGGGGGGGGGGGCATTGCTCTAAAGTAAATAGTAGGCTATTCATCCGTGTCCATCCAATACCCCCAATGGAACACATCTAAGGGGCTCTGGTGTTTATCGGCGGAGTGTGAAACAATGCGCTCGAGATAACAACTGTGGTGTTGGTGGGTCTTTATGTGTTGGGCTTTGTGCTATCCTCGCCTAAACGCAGCTGGGACCCGTAGAAAACAAATCGCCCTCAGGGTCTCACCAATTGTTCCCTGACTCAGGCTCCCCGACTAAGTTTCATATCCAAAGGCACAGGGGGGGGGGGGGGGGGGGGGGGGGGGGGCTCTAACGGACCAGAGCTCATATTCTCGCAGTGTAGCCTATTCCTCCCCAAAACATTTTATATTGCTTAAGCAGAGGCAGTTGGCACACTCACAATTTAGGTTACGCAGGCTTAAAAGTCCAACTCGAAAGGCGAGGTAAACAATTAGAACTCACAACGTCCAAATGTATCCCCCGCTCCCCCCACCCCTCTTCTATTCCTCTATCCGCTACTTTCCCAAGCCTAATAACACCCCCCATCCCTCCCCCTCCCATTCTAGCCCCCCTCTCTCTGACTTCAAACCACAAAATCAACAACAGTCCACATGATGGAAAACGGCGGAACTTTTTTTCTTTACCATCTTAGATTTCCAGGCGAATTTCATGGTCAGCGTTTCTCTCATGATCCGGGGACAGCATCAGAACACGAGCTTAATCCGCTCCAATCAAATAAATGTTTTAGTCCCGCAGCGCACGACACGGCGCTCCCTGAATTCTCTTCTCTTGCTCCACTAGTAACACACACGATTCCAATTCTTCAGAATTCTCTTGTCTGTGTTCTGTGTTCCCCCCTCTCATACTCCAAGTCCTCCTCCTCCCCTCTCTTAAACGGACCCCCTTTTCCTCCGTTCGCGTTCTGTGGCTGCATGGCCAAACTCCGCCCCCTTGTACTAAGTCCTCCCCCTGCACTCTCGACGATCCTTTACGACTCCTCCCCCTCTCTCCATCTCCTCTTTTTCGTTTTCTCTCTCTCCCGACTCGACTCTCCAGTTATACGATAAGTCACAAGTTGGCATGATCATTTCAAGAGTCATCACAAAAACAAATCACGTACGATTTTTTTGGGGTGTTGCGTAGAACAGCTGCGGGCGCGTGCTCCCTGCGTGGGACAATCCTTATAATACATGCATGGGGACGGACATGGACTTGGTATTGTTCGTGGCAGAGAATAAGAGAAAGGGCGAAGTGTGTAGGATTATATTCAACACAGTACTACTTTGTATAAAAATAGTGAGCTATACACCCCACTCCAGAATGAATCATGGAGATTCTTCCTGTAGAGTCGACCCTATTGTATGATGAACCAATATCATACACTTCAGCCTTCAAATGAACCCCTTGTGTCTCTCTGGAGGTGTGTGTGTGTGTGTGTGTGTGTGTGTGTGTGTGTGACTGTGACTACAATGTGTGAATGTACTTGGACTTGACACAAACACACGCACCCCTCCCACGACCGCAGTGTGGCATAAGCTGACGTCACACACAGCGTCAGTTGTTGTCACACATCACACACTGTCACACAGGCAGTTGTTGTGCACACACACATGCGCACACACACACACATGCACACACACACACACACACACACACACACACACACACACACACACACACACACACACACACACACACACACACACACACACACACACACACACACACACACACACAGCATGCAGAGGTTTCCCAGCCCAGAGTGTGGTGCACAGGCTAAAGGGTCCAGGTCGGGGTTCAGACGTGGAGGTCAGGGAGGTCCTCAGTGTGAGTGTGTGTGTGTGTGTGTGGCATGTTTGTACAGTGTTTGAGGTAGAATATTGTACAGTGTATCTTAGTGTGTATGTGTGTGTGTGTGTGTGTGTGTGTGTGTGTGTGTGTGTGTGTGTGTGTGTGTGTTTGCAAGGCGTGTGTGTAGGCATGTATTTATCTGTATGAGGTGAATAAAATAAGGAAAGTAAGAACAGCTGCCGGCTTGTATGTATGTATGTATGTATGTATGTATGTATGTATGTATGTATGTATGTATGTATGTATGTATGTATGTATGTATGTATGTATGTATGTATGTATGTATGTATGTATGTATGTAAGTTTGTATGTATGTATGTATGTATGTATGTATGTATGTATGTATGTATGTATGTATGTATGTATGTATGTATGTATGTATGTATGTATGTATGTATGATGTGTGTATGTATGTATGTATGTATGAATGTATGTTTGTGTACGTGTATGTGTCAGACAGCATCTTTGCCCATGAAAACAAAACATGTTTCTAAAATGTAGCATTTAAAGCAGTTTGCTTATTTGATGAATTTTATGTACTCACATGATTATATTACTTTATGGGTTGTAACTTCATTGTTGAATGCACTTATTGTAAGTCACTTTTGGTAAAAGCATCAGTGAAATAAATGTAATGTAATGTATGTATGTTTAGTGTGTGTGTTTGTGTGAATGTTAGTTTTGTGTGTGTGTGTGTGTGTGTGTGCGTGTGTGTGTGTGTGTGCACGTGTGTGTGCTTTTTAAATGCCCATCAGTGGGTCTGGTAACAGTTGTAGGGGGATCTGCTATCTGGCTGTCTTCCAGTTCCCAGGCCTGGTTGCCCTGGCGACCATGTAGGTCCCTGGGGGTCTGGAAGCTCAAGAAGGGCACTGGGAAGGTCATGACCTTTGGCGGCCTCTGGGGCGATGGTGTGTTGATTACACAAGGGGAGTGATGTCATCTCTCCGAGCAAGCAGACGTCCGACAAATGTGAACCGTCAGTGTTTTGATGCAGATGGACGTACAGAAACACATGCATAAACAGACACACACACACACCCACAAATGCACACACACACACACACACACACACACACACACACACACACATACACAGAGGGGTTGTTTTTGGGACGATAGAGTAACCCCACCCCCTCCAATAATATGATATCAGGCTGATAACACTCACACAATAATATATAATTATGGTAAAATTAATAATACAATTACCAATCTCATCATGGTTGTTAGCTACAGGTCTACCAACTCTAAAGAATAGAGCAAAGGCAACACATTTTGACCAAAGGAATTGCAATGATGAACAATCCTCCCTCCATTAAAACACTTTCCACGGAAATGTGCTTTGCCAAAGTGGTGTCGTAATTATTAGGAGAGTCTGTGTTGATAATGTCATATCTCTTGTTTCCATGATGCATTTCCCTGGCTCCACACTGCACTCTCCACTTCCACACTCTCAGAAGAGGGGAGACAGAGCACAGGGAGAGAGAGAGAGAGAGAGAGAGAGAAAGCAAGCGAGAGAGAGAGAAAGAAAGAGAAAGAGAGAGAGAGAGGTATAGCGAGAAGGGGGACAAAAACAGGAGGAGCACCGCCTGTGCTGTTATTGCACCACTGTGGGGAAAACGCACATTCCAGGAAATCTCCCACTTCCTGCCCCCAGCCCTGACTCCAGCAAGGCTGCTGTGCTCATACCTGACTGGCTGGAGACAGCCACACTGCTCTGGGGCCCGGCCATTACAACTGGACCAGGCCGGGAGAGAGATAGGAGGAGAGGAGAGGGGAGGGGAGAGGAGAGGAGGGGAGAGGAGAGGAGAGGAGAGGAGAGGAGAGGAGAGGAGAGGAGAGGAGAGGAGAGGAGAGGAGAGGAGAGGAGAGGAGAGGAGAGGAGAGGAGAGGAGAGGAGAGGAGAGGAGAGGAGAGGAGAGGAGAAAAAAGCAGGGGAGAGCAGAGGATCGTAGAGGAGAGGAGAGGAGATGGGAGGAGAGAAGAGCAGAGGATAGCAAATAGGAGAGGAGAGGAGAGGAGAGGAGAGGAGAGGAGAGGAGAGGAGAGGAGAGGAGAGGAGAGGAGAGGAGAGGAGAGGAGAGGAGAGGAGAGGAGAGGAGAGGAGAGGGGATCTGAGGGCAGAGGTTCAAACTAAAACCAAACTATTGAGAGTTGAATTTAAACTGAATTAAACAAATACCAACTATTATAACCTTGCTGTGGGATTCTAAGTTAAGTGTAAAAGTCAATGCCATTAATTGAATGTGAAAACACATCATTTTCAAAACTCCAGCCAAATAAGAACTCATGATTGACAATATTCTGGAAAACCCCCCTCTAGACTACTTTCACTTACGATGAAGAGAAATTACCTTCGTTTTGTCATCCTTTAAAGGAGTATAACAGTCACCAGAGCCAAAGACTCTGCTGGAAAATTATCTCATTACAGGAAAGATAAAGACCTGCTCTCCTGCTTGCATCAGAAGGCCTTTGCCGTCATCAGTGCACTGAAGTACCTGGTTCCATGGTCTTCCTCATCCACACAGGGAGTGCACATACACGTGCATGACTCCTGTAGGCACACACTTTACATTAACAACTCTCAGGAATTCATTTTAGGACAGTTCTGTATGTTGTGTCTGTGTGTGTGTGTGATACATTAGGGCCAGTAGGGTCCAGAGTTCCTTAACAACCATGTTTGGTTTTGAACAGGAACCGGAGGTGAGTGGAGAAAGGTTGTGGTCATGTGAATCCTGCTGAATACAGCACTGCAATATCTGCAAAGTCACACTTCAAAAACTCGAAATTTTTTGTGTTTTATGAACGAAAATTCTGAAACAACCAGCTAATGCTTATTATACTGCAATGATGTCCGCTACCATGGATTTCAACCAATAAGGGTCCACATATGCTAGCAAGGCTAACCCAACTGGTTATTATCAAGTAGAGACATATGCATTGGTTTTTCTTCTTCCTACCCTTTGCTCTACTTATTGCTGTGATGCCATTGGTCAGCCACAGACACTGCATTGGTTATGACTCAAACTGTTAAATTGACTTGTATTGGTTTGGGGGCGTGTATGTAGTGGAATGTATTATATTCTAACTCTATAAAACGTAGCATGATCATTTGTACAACGGCTGGTCGAGGCCCATGCCAACTGAAACATTAAGCAGCAGAACACACACAGACTCAGAGCAGAAGCATACAGCTGAACTCCTTAGTTCAGCTTTCTAAAAAAACACACTATTTTCACCCCTTTCTTGTCGTCTGCTGTGACGAGTCCATTGTTCCAAAAGGCATATTGAAGACCTCCGCCTCTCCCCTACCTCCCACCCCGCTCTCTCCTCTCATGTCGTGTCACTGCACCCCTCTGTTCCATTGTTCTAACTGTTCTTGTAACCCTCTCTCTCTCTCTCTCTCTCTCTCCCTCTCTCTCTCTCTCTCTCCCTCTCTCCCTCTCTCCCTCTCTCTCACTTTAATTCCTCTCTCTCTCACTCTCTCCTGCCCCCCTTCCTCCACCCCTCCTCCACACTAAGGAGGACTTAGGAGGGATGACATCATTAGCATTGCCAGTAAGAAAGTCCTCCAAACTACACACGATCAGGCCCATATACCACTCCTGAGAGCCCAGCTGGGCCTTATCTTCTACTAGTTCTCCTGAGGAGTCTGGGGAAATTGTCCTGTTTACAAAATAAAAGCCTTGACTGAGTCACCAAAGTATTCAAAATTGGTCACACAAATGCTGTAAACAATTACAAGAAACTACTAGCTAGGGAATATGCTAGGGAAATGTTATGCTTGGTGCAAAAATGCAGGATAGCACAACAGTAGTGTACTGCTTTTGATATGTTCAATCCCAACAAAAGAACGTAAATGAGTCAGCACCCTGTTTAAGATCAACTACTATAGTCTTAAATCTTAAAAGGGGGTCAGCTTGTCTGAATTACCGCTCAACCAACGCAGGGTTAATCCTTTGTTGAATTATGATGACTCAGATGGTATGCTGATGCTTTAGGCTGCTTTAGGAGAATTCAGGTGTATTTCTGGGTGTTACTGGAACATGGAGGGGGAGATGGACCCCAATCCTGAACCTCTTAAGCTCCGTTAAGCCTGACTTGGACTGTTCTCGGCTAGCCTGTCTGTCTGGCTGCTGCCTTCTAGGGTCACCATCTGTTCCCTGATCACATAAGCAATGACAACAAGAACACTATCAACACACACACCACACACACACACATACACACGCACAGACGAACACACACGCATGCAAGCATGCATGCATGCATATGCACAAACACACACACTCTATCTTGGACCATGGTATAGACAATGGATCATATACAACTAGGTTGTATTCTTACATACTTTATTTTGAGGCTTTTATGATTTCTTTGTAAGGGTCAAAACAATAGAGAATACTTTTATGTTGTTATAATAGCATTAATAACAAAAAACAAATAAACCAATCCACATGCTAAAAGTTGAATGTTGTTCAGAGTTTGTATTATGCTGACTGGACAAACAGTGTGACTGCTGACCACTTATATTAATATTAAGCGTCTTCTGGAACGCCACACACAAACACACACATGCATACACACACAAACGTACACACAGACACACACACACTCACACACACGCACACACATCACAATGGCTGCTTGATCCCAGTCATGCGCCATGGCTTATACTGAATACCCTGCCTAAGCAGTGACAGACAGAGTGTGTGTGTGTATGTGCTAACTATGCCTCTAATTTGTCTTTGCACACGCACGCACACACACATAAAAACGACATAACTAACATTAAAGCCAACCTCCATCAAAGGAGCATGCAGAACATATGTGACACTTTTTCGATACCCTCTAATTTAATCATTAAAACTCACTGACACACACACATGCACACACACACTAATACACACACACACACACACACACACACACACACACACACACACAGTTAGTACCGAATGGAGTACAGTATGATGACTTTCTGCTCCAGTTGTGTATACAAGTTCCTGTTGACCTGTTCCCTCTGGGGTTGATACTGACAGACAATGCTTTGAATATTGACCCTTCCCACTATCCCTATCAAGAGATCTAATTAGGCCAGAGAGCATATAGCGTAGCATGAATCCATCACTACTAATCCTGTAGTCCATCTATGCTACAGGAGGTCAACAAAGAAGATGCCTTTGCTGCCACACAAGTGTGTGTGTGTGTGTGTGTGGGGGGGGGGGGGGGGGGGGGGGAATGCTTCAGAAAATGTATACAATACAATGAGTGCAATACAACAATACCATATGTGTCATGTATTGTTCGTGCCCATTGAGCAGTCATTCTCTTTGATGTGTAGACGATACAAATGTTTGCTGTGAATGTTTTCTAAAGGGAGCCTTTCACACCTCGGTGGTCTGTGAATGTCAAGATCCTGACCAGGAATAAATAAAGATGGAAAATATAATAAATTGATGAAATGGCAACTCTCGCTATCCTATAAACTAAACTAGTTTTAACCGGGGCATCGGCCCAATGATTCACCCACGTCATGAAGTCCTACAGCTTCCGAGGGCCACTCATCCAAACACATGACTTGTAGAGGAGAAAAAAGAACAAAACTTTAAGAATGGAAACACTGAGACGTCACAGAACCGGTCTGCAGTGGACACTTCTCTGTTGGAATTATAGGAAAGAGGAAGCATGAGTGCTCTGTCAGCTCTCACTACTTTTCAAAGGAAACACCGGCATCAGACATCTGTACTCTCTCTCTCTCTCTCTCTCTCTCTCTCCCTCAGGTATGCTCCACCATTACTTCTGCATTTCCAGTGACCAGCTGAGGATTTTGAATTGGCCTCAGCGAGGGAAGCCTTTGCGTTTGTGTGTGTGTGTGTGTGTGTGTGTGTGTTTGTGTGTGTGTGTGCATGTGTGTGTTTGTGAATATGTGTGTGTGTATGTATGTGTGTGTGAGTGTGAGTGTGTGTGTGTAAGTATGTGTGTGTGTGTGTGTGTGTGTGTGTGTGTGTGTGTGTGTGTGTGTGTGTGTGTGTGCATGTGATAATTCAGGTCTTCTGAATGCAATTGATCATGGCTGCATCATCCAATTCTTTATGATGCCATATTGTTTTTTTTACAGCATAAAATAACACAGTGTAATGACCGGTGGTAGCACACTGCTTTGTGTTGACCATGCACTTCACTTCTGGCTACGTGTGTGTGTGTCTGTGTGTGTCTCGTGCCACTGAGTTAATCGCACTGAGTTAACCGAGGTCATTTCATCCATTCCTACACTTCCCCTCTTTCACTTCTCAAAACATTTGTATATTTCTTCATGCGGACAACAACAAAGAAAACCATGTTTACTGAGGGGGATCTGTACATAGTAACATTACAACTGTACATTTACTGTAGGTTAATCTATTGTTTGCATTTCATAGCAATTAGCTAAGCAATAGCACTTGTATATCATGTAAGGTATATGCTGTATGTTACTTGTGTGTATTGTGTGCATGTATGCCTGAATATATGAGTGTGCAGCCCTGTGTGCTTGGGTATGTTTGTGTGTGTGTGTGTGTGTGTGTGTGTGTGTGTGCGTGAGTGTGTGTGTGAGTGTGTGTGTGTGTAGGCATGTATGTGTGTGTGTGTGTCTATGCTTATGTGGCCCTATGTGCTTGTGTGTGTGTGTGTGTGTTTGTGCGTGAGTGTGTGTGTGTGTGTGTAGGCGTGTATGTGTGTGTGTGTGCATGCTTATGCAGCCCTGTGTGCTTGTGTGTTTGTGTGTGTCTGTGTGTTTGTGTGTGTGTGTGTGTGTGTTTAAACTTATTCGGCCCTCCGTGTTTGTGTGTATGTGTGTGTGTGTGTGTGTGTGTGTGTGTGTGTGTGTGTGTGTGTGTGGGTGTGTCATTGTGTGTTTCGGCAGTGATACAGATACACCAGTGATAGTGGGTGACAGCGTGACTGACCTGCCCTGTCTCTGACCCGGACCATGGACCTAAAAGAACAATTCAGGAGCAATCTGACTAGCCACTTAGCTTTATGGCTACCGTGCTTTCATAACCACACACTCTCACCTAATAAGAGGACAAAGATAACAACGACGAGAGGTAATACTATGACATTTGTGTGACCTACTGTGACCTAGTGTCCATTTTGCCAGCCGGTTCTGACTTGATGGATATACCACTCTTCTGACACTTTTTGAACAAGCATAATGTAGATAAATGTAGGATATACTGTCAGTAATGTACACCTCAACTGTGTCAACTTTGTGATTACGTTTGGTATACAACAAATGGTATTGAATGAAAACAGATTAAAATAAACAGTATACAAATATTATTTGTTTTTGCGTTTATATTTCTATTACTGATATTGTGTGTGTATATCTTTTTTGTACAGTTTGCATATTCTTTAAAAAAAAACTTTTTTCTCTCTTTCTTACTAATTCCTAGTACTGCCCTGTCCTATGCTTTCTGCTGTGACACCCTCATTTCCTGGGATTAATAAAGTAAATTTTATCTTATTTATAACATACATATACAGTATTACGGTTGTAAACAGCATATATTCCAATGCACTGATGGAACATTTTTGTTGTGTTAGTGTAAGGGCACACGGCAATCCCCCGAAGTCTTCTAACCGAGAGAATAATGAACGGAAACTAAGTCAGTAGAAACCAGATCCATCATCCAGGATGTGAGATAGAAGTAAGGAGGAGGATTGTGACCAAGAATAACCTCTGAACCATGAACACACCAGCCACACATTCCAGTAGCACCACATTGCTAACAGTGAGTTACTACTACTTAACCAAACTATAATACTACTGTAAGAGGTTAAGTGTGTATATGTTTTCTGTTATTTGTTGTAACCTTGTTGTATGTTGTTTCATGCTGCTTTGTGGCCAGGTCTCGCTTGAAAAAATTGGTTTTGTATCTCAATAAGACTTTACCTGGTTAAATGAATAAAATGAATAAAATCAATTTTATCTTTAACTCCATATTACCTTATCTATAACCACAATACTATTATCTATAACCACAATACTAGTATATAGATAACTACAATATGTCTGACTATAATACTGTTATTTATAACGACAATACTATTATCTGTTTCAGACAAACACAATGAGTCCATTCAAGATGGTTTGTTGACATAGAGTACAACAAATAATCACATCAGCGAATGCATATTATATACTAGGACATTTAGCTGACAAAAACACAGTGTCGGATAAACAAGTACACTCACATACACAGACACACTCACACACACACACAGGGGACCAAACACATACACACACACACACACACACACACACACACACACACACACACACACAACCCAAATGTACCCCTTACATGAAATTGATCTCAAACAAATGCCAGAACACATCAGTAACGTTTTGATGTTTGTCACCGTATGTTACTGTCAGGTAATCCAGTTACTAGGAAGTACTCCTGGATAACCACAGAAGTGCAACAGGGAATATTTACTCTTCATACGGTCAAATGCAGATGTAAACATTTGGTTAACTTGGCCCAGGTTACACATACATACACACACACACACACACACACACACACACACACACACACACATACACACACTAAGGATCAGACCAACAGAACCAAACCAGCCACAGCATCATTGGCTAACCCCAAAAAACAAGGATCTCTGTCTCTCTCTTTTTCTCTCTCTCTGTCTCTTTCTCTCACACACACCAGACACCGTTATAGACAGACCTTGGGGAAATTACAAACACCCATTTGCTATCTGTTCCCAACAGCAAATCTTCTCCTGTTTTTGCTTTCAATCTCTTTGTTTTTGTTCAGTTCCGTTTCATTGGGTTAGTTTGTTTTGTGTTTTTTCCCTTCTTCTCCAAATGAAAGTTCTTACAAAGCACGGAGATATGATTATGTTTCTATGCTTTACGTAGGTAGTCTCAGCTTCTTAGGCTGGCGTACAAAGCGACGCCGTTGCATATTTGAACAATAGGAGGCGTGAAGACAAGAAGAAGAAACAACCATTTGTTTATCCTCCTCTTCGTCGACAGCAAGGCCAACATCTGTCCAAACAGCTCAGGGACTACCTGGCCATCCCTGAAGAAAAACAAAACCTAGACGAGCTGCACACAAACACACACACACACATACACACACACAAATCCACATGCATGCACACACACACACACACACACACACACACAGTGTGAGGAAGCCTCATGGGAGAGTGGACTCACCCAGTGGCGAGGGCTGCTGTCCGGGGACCGAGCTTGGTAGCTCTGGAGGGCTACTCCTCCATCCCCCTCCAGGAGCAGCGGGATGTCCAGGTTCAGGCAATGTTGGTGGTGCTGCTGGTTGTGGTGGTGGAGCTCGGGCGGCCAGGGCAGCAGGGCAGCCAGAGGGTAGCTGGAGATCATGCTGACCTCCGGGATCAGCGACACGGGTGGCAAAGTTGCCAGGACATAGTGGAGTTTTGAAAGCAGGGTGGTGGTGGAGGTGGAGGTCTTGGTGGCGATGCTGGTGGAGTTCTGGTCTCTGGTTAAACCCTTCTGCTGTGAGTGAGTTTGTTTCTCTGCTGTTGTTGTTGTTGTTGTTGTTGTTGTTGTTGTTGTTGTTGTTGTTGTTGTTGTTGTTGTTGTTGTTGTTGTGGTCGTTGCCAATGTTAATGTTAATGGCAAAGTCCAGCAGGTTCACAACTTGTCGTGGACACGCAACTTGTCTTGATGGTGGACCTCTTTGTTCTGGTGTCTGTCCCTCTGTGGATTAATGCTCAGAAGTGTGAGTCCAGTGTGATACTGACTCATAAAATAAGCTGTCTTCCTCTTTCCCTCACTTACTCTTGCCTTCTTTCCTTTCCAACACACACACACACAAGCTCTCTATTCAATCTGGCCTGGCCTGTTTGTGTGTGTGAGCAGCTTGGCCGGCCAACAGCTCTGAACCACATGAGTGATTAACATCTATCTATCTCTCTACCTCTCTCTCTCCCTTCAACATTCCCTCCATCTCACTCAGCCAGAAGTGGGGCGGAGCTACAGACGGTGACCCCGCCTCCTTCAAGAGGATCCAATGAACTGAACTGTGGAAAACAGAGAGGAAAGGAAATTAATAAAGGAAAGCCTGGATCTAAGAACTGCTATGACAGGAGTTCTAAGAATCGCTCTTCCACTGACAGATGGTTAGTCAATCTGTATGTTAAAATTCCCTCAGTTCGCCATTAATAGCGTATTAATTAGAAAAATGGAACAACTATGCTTTACACTTCTTGTGATTTGATTTTAGTGGGCCATCACTGGGGAGAATTAGCTCTGATTAAGCCCAGTGCGGCAGATCCTGTAAATCAAAACTTGGTGTGTAACAAAGAAAACATGGACTTTGTTTTTAGGAAATGTGTGAGAACATGGCATCCTGTATTATATGATCTGTAAACCATTAGTCCAGCAGCAAGGTGAGATGTGATCTTTATGATTGGGGGCAACGGTCAACGTATAATGAATTGGACACTATAATGGACATGCAAAGGTTGTGTGTATGCGTGTGTGTGCGTGTTTGTGCGTGCCTGCGTGTGTGTGCCCTCGTGCCAGAGCAGTGCCTGGTCCCAGTTAATCCCTTTTAAGAAAGGGCAGTATTTTACACTTGACTGGTTCTCAGTCGTCCCCCCCTCCCCC
>JACYXH010000070.1:0-130000 GCA_026745465.1 Lota lota | reverse complement strand
CACTTACCGATCACATTCACTTCGTTACATAAGGGATCGACAGTCCCTGAAGTCCATGCTCATTTCACGCTTACCTTTGGTGTCTAAAAGAGTTACATATTAAACATGTTGGTGTGTTACACCTTCTAAGAACAGGCTCTTTATGGTCATCATACTGGTTGAAACTATATATACAGTATATATGAACAAATAAATGGACTTCCATATTAGCTTATTTATCGATTCGATTTCTGATTCAATAGGATTAATGTTTGATGTATTGTCTTTGACATTTTTCAAATGGGTCAAATGTATGATATGTTAAGTCTCGCTTACTAGGCCGTACCTCCTGCTCCTATTGGACCACAGGCTTATGTAAACTGTTTTCATTTAAAAACAACTTTTTCTTTCTTCCTGTGAAGATCCTACTGTGTTATGATCTTACTGTAGTGGGTGACCATGATACAAGTCTCAGACACAGCGTTCTCCCCTGAGTCCCTCGCAGTGACACGTCACATCTGCTTTGCTGCCTGATCAAAGTGTTAACTTTTATTTTAACTTGATTGTTAACTTATATATGGGTTTTATATTCCTCCATTCAACCAGCTAGACTTGCTTAGAATAGATTCAAACTAATTTGTGCCTGTGTAGGAACTATCTTCCTGTTCTGTCCTCTTTTGCAACGTCATGTGTGTTTCCTTACCTGTCCACCAGAGGGACCCTGTGTCTGCGCCAAATACCTTCCCTCTTTCTCTCCGGTAGGGAAAGCATGAGAGAGAGAAAATGAGAGAAAGAGAGAGACGGAGAGAGTATCTTTCTCTTCCTGTTTAATAATTCATTCATTAACCTGTATTAACCTTGTTATTGTTAATTGATAAATGTATTATTATTTTGGAAACACTCATTGTAAATATGTCCTACTAATAAAGCCTCTCTCTCTCACACACACACACACACACACACACACACACACACACACACACACACACACACACACACACACACACACACACACACACACACACACGCACGCACAATGCCACGGATCATATCGTTTATATGGGAAGGAAAGGGCTAGGAAGAAATACATTTGGTTATCTACTTCCAACGTCCTGTTAATGTGACACCATATGGAACATGGATTGTGGTTTTAACCGTCAGAAGATGCCACCTCAAAAATGGCCACAAGGTGGAAGCATTACCAAACGGTTAGTTCAGAGGGTTCAGACGATCAAGGTGAGAACAACATTTTCAGAGGTTGAAAACAAGGTTGAAGCAAGATAACAAGTTTGAATCTATTAAAACTATAGCCTTAATAGATTTACATATTTTGCCAAAATAAATGTTGACTTGGTCACCTTGCATGCAAGGATAGATCGAATCTGTTAAAACCATTTAATTTAAAACAATGAAAAAAATAAAGATTAAGTAGGTAACTAGCAAGGCTACGTGTTCAAAGTTCAAAGTTTAGAAAAATGAATTATACGTAGCTAGGCCTACATGAACCATTAGGCCTACACTTTGCAACTACATTTTGCATGGCCAGGTTACAGCCTAACTTGGTAAAACCAGACACATGAAAAAACATGTATGCCTACCCTATTCTATCTAAACCATTAACTGATGATGATAATACAATCACACACAGAATACCACACTGCCATCATCGACACACACATTCCAATGTGCTGGGTGCCATGGCTAATGTAATGGGTCGTCACTGTTCTGCTGTGATCTGGAGTGTTTTGAGTGTTCCTACAGGAGGGAACAACAATTCATATTGTGCCGAGTTCTGTGTGCTTGTAATGTACTATGGCTACTGTTTGTATGGATGAGAAGATATCATGGGTTGCTGAAAGAACATTGCATGTGTAACCTTTTTTGTTGTTCTCCGTTTGGAGAATTTCAAAAATAATGGTGTGGATTGGCAGCCCATGTTGAACTAGGTTGTGATGAATAGGCCTATCAGACAACCACAGAGGGAATATACTGAGCATCTGTTCCTCTGGGAGTTAATATGTCTGTCATGGATATCTAGTTAGCACTTTTGTCCACCAGCAAACCTTGCCGCAAAATGTTCACACACAATCCACACAGAATCCATGCATGCATGCTCGCCCCTATTAGCCTACTATTAACCTTTCACATACACTCTCTTCTCAATCTCTCTCTCTCTCTCTCTCTCTCTCTCTCTCTCTCTCTCTCTCTCTCTCTCTCTCTCTCTCTCTCTCTCTCTCTCTCTCTCTCTCTCTCTCTCTCTCTCTCTCTCTCTCACACAGTAATGAGTTATTTGTTTTAGACAGCTGTGCCATTATTTTATTCTCTCGGCTGTCCATAAAAAAGAAATACACACATCTGTTCCTTTTAAATTACAACAATCATATTATAAACAACATAAAAAAAGTGTTGATAATGTTTCTTGTTTTATTTAGCATATTGCTAGCGGCAAAATCGATCCTCCGTATGTTTCTGCTGTCTTCCCAGATCTCGCCAACGTCTGCAGGCCCAACAACATTTCTCTCACGTGTCTGATCTCTCAGTGTGTGTTTGTGTGTGCTTGCATATTTTTCTGCATGTCTTCGCATGTGAATGTCTGCCTGTCTGGGTCTGTGTGTGTGTGTGTGTGTGTGTTCATGTATGCAGGCATTTATGTATGTGCCTGTGAATGTCTGCATGTGACAGTGTGTGCTTGTGTGCACATCTGCCTGTAGAGGCTCCATATGGTATGAATAGGGCTGCAGTGGGGCCCCTGGGTCTTCAGGCCTGTCCTCCATCTTCTCTTTTTTCTGTTATTCTTCAGTAAACATGCTCCTCCTGCCCTTCCACACACCGCCGGCAGCCCTGGCATCTCACAGTGCCAATCAACCTGCAGAGAGACATTATCTCACCGGCAGACAGTGTGTGTGTGTGTGTGTGTGTGTGTGTGTGTGTGTGTGTGTGTGTGCACACGTGTGTATGTGTGTGTTTGAAAGTTTACCACATTATATTTTATATTTTAGTGTGTGTGTGTGGGTTTGGGTACATCTATGCATGCCCGTGTTTGTGTATGTCTGTATTCTTGCAGAGCCACAAGTCCTTTCTCTCTCTCTCTCTCTCTCTCTCTCCCTCTAATTCTCTCTCTCTCAGAGTTCGTCCCGGGAGGCCCGTGTGGCGGGGGGAGGGGAGTCCCCGGACACGCTGTTCTGGGCCACGGTGTGGATGCGGTCCTGCTGGGCGGTCTTGCGGGCGTGCTGGCGGTCCCAGTCCGTGGCCACAGCCTCGTCGTCCCAGATGGTGGAGGTCTCTGTGTCGCTGACGTAGCCGGGCTCGCCCGTGTAGTGGGTGGGGTAGATAAGCAGCGGCTCCGCCGAGAAGGCGAGCAGGTCCCGCGGCTCGAAGTGGGACATGAACTCCGTGCTGTGGGGAAGCGGGGGGAGAGGGTTGAGAGCAGGGGGAGAGGGGTGAGGGGGGGGGAAGGGGGAGAGGGGAGAGATGGGAGAGAGGGGGGAGAGGCAAAGAGAATGTTTTTAGTCAAGACAGAGAAGGAGTTTTATTTCAGTTGTTTCAGCTTCATGTAGAGTTTCTGAAGGGTGATAATCATGTGAGACATGGATTGCAGTCTGATGAATGGAGACTTGCTTCTGCACTGAAAAGCAACGTTTTTTATTCCACCTCTGGTTCCTGACAACTTACTTAAGGATGTTGTGAAGTTGGGGGACATATTGAGAAAAGATTGGCACTGCATGGCACTGCATGGGATGAATTGACGTATCATCTTTGTGGAAATACATATATAATCTCCACTTTTTTTGTTTTTTGCGAAGTTGTATTGTTTAGTATCGTCTAATTAGTATGCTCTAATGTGAATCATTGCTGCTATCTTGACCCGATCCCTTTTGAAAATTATAATTATTGCCTCAATTGGACTTCTTTTAAGTGCTGTACTTAATTAAGCATTCCGTTTGGATAGTGTTTAATCCATTGCAGTTATTACATTGATTGCCTCAGTATTCAATAGAAGATTCTGTGACAATCACCCTCTCCTAGCTACGTGGTCGTGACACGTCAGCCGGCTGCTAGCACACTCCAACAGTTGGGGGGTCGCGCCGGGGGTCAACCGCCCCCCACTCTTGCTAGCTGGGGGTAAGAAAATAACCTCAGCACCCAGAGAAAGTGAAACTCTACACCTTAATGACAAGCGCAATATAGTGGTCATACCCCGGCTAAACACACACACACACACACACAAATATGCCAAAACGCACACACACAAGCAAACACACACACACACACACACACACAACACACACCCATACTGAAGGAATGTCTGGAGTAAAAGGTCTTGGTGGTACTCTGCAATGTGAGCCACCTTCATTGCACATTCTGCACAAAAGTTTCTAATGCATGGTCATGTACTTATTTTTGCATATTAAGAAATGTTGCATTAAAAATAAAACCTGCATTTTGAAATCCAGCAAAGGCTGCAGGTTACGAGAATGTGGTTTTAGATAGCAAACAATCAGGGGAAAAACTGTTTTCAAGAAGGTGAGTTTAGAGGAAAAGGTAAACCGGAGCTACTGCTGGATATAATCATGGTTGCCAAATGCATCCCACTCCCATCCCATCCGCTCCGGAAGGAACATTATATATTCAGTTCTGACACAAAACTTTGTTGTGTATATATTAATATTCTTAAAGAGGCTGATATTTCTATTTTAGCCACACTTCTTATCACACTTGCTTGCACACAGACACAAACTCTCTAGTTTTTTTATGCACACACAGAGACACATACACAGACATGTGTGCGCGCGCACACACACACACACATAGTATATTTACTCAGTAATCTATGCTACACACACACACACACACACAGTAATCTGTACTACACACACGCACTCCCCGTCCATCTCTCCCCCACCCCCATGCCCAAGCCTTTATCAATGGCAATTCTGTCCCCTTCTCCACAGGCAGGAAGAGCCCTGCCGGCCCACATTCCTCTGAGAGGCAGAGTAGAAGGGGGGGGGGGGAGAGAGAGAGAGAAAGAGAGAGAGAGAGAGAGAGACATAACAGAAAGCCATACAGAGGAGCAGAGGCCCAGAAGGTGAGGCAGGGATATCACGTTGGTGCGAGAAGTTGCGATCTATTGAGGGAATTGTCAGCTCCTCCGTTTTGGGACTCAGTGACTCTGTGGCCTCCTGCTGGTTATTTTGTGTTGTTGTCTACCATGTGCTTACTTCTGTTGTGCCCCTGTCTCCTCCCCTCACCTGTACACCCTGCCATTGTCTGTTTCCCGCCCTTTTTCCTGCTCACCTGTTCGTCATTGTGCTAATTACTCAGCCTATTTATGTCCTGTGCTTTCAGTGCCTCGTTGTCTGATTGTTCTTATGTTTGCTCTTAGCTTACCTAGTGAGTGAGTTCATTCATTCATTCATTCATTCATTCATTCATTCATTCATTCATTCATTCATTCATGCCTGCCTGCCTGTTTTTTTGATTTGCCTACGGTTTTGACCTTTGCCTGCCCCTGGACTACTCTACTGACGGTGACCTGGCTCTTTTCTTTGTTTGGATTATTTTTGTGTTTTTGCATTCCTCCTGAGAAACAGGAGTTCATTTTTGTTATTAATTGATCTGAAACCCTGCCCTGCCTCAAATACGTCTTTTGGACTTATTCTGCTTTTGTGCTCGTATTTCACACACCTTCCTGACAGGAAGGAAGGTTCACAATGGCTTGCCGATTAAGACAGACACACACAAGTGAGGTGTTTACAGACAGACAGATACAAATGTAGGGTGCATAAAGACAGACCCACAACAATGTAGTGTTAACAGACAGACACACAAAATTGAGGTGTAAAAGATACGCACAAAAGTGTGGTGTTTAAAGACGCACAAAAGTGAGGTGGGTTGAGACAGACACACGAAAGAGAGGTGTATAAAGACAGACACACATGCACAAAGGTGAGATGTATAAAGACAGATGCACAAAAGTGAGCTGTGTATATAGACAGATGCACAAAAAGAGGTGTGTAAAGGAGAACAGGGAGAAAGAGAGGTGGTCCAGGAAAGGTGGAGAGCAGGGTGACACAGGAACACCACAGGAGAGCATAGACAAAAAGGCCACCATTGTGTGTCCTGAGAGGGACGCCATTAAGCCCTGAGAACAAAGAGGGCCCAGTATATGAGAGAGAGAGAGAGAGAGAGAGAGAGAGAGAGAGAGAGAGAGAGAGAGAGAGAGAGAGAGAGAGAGAGAGAGAGAGAGAGAGAGAGAGAGAGAGAGAGAGAGAGAGAGAGAGAGAGAGAGAGAGAGAGAGAGAGAGAGAGAGAGAGAGAGAGAGAGAGAGAGAGAGAGAGAGAGAGAGAGAGAGATGATTGGAGTCACGGTAGTGACACCAAACAGAAACATCTACCACTTGTGTCACAGTCTGGAAGAGGACACACTGTACATGTCCGTGTGTATTTATACCTGTGTGTATGTGTGTGTCCTTCAATATTTGTGTACAGTTCCTCTCCATTTCTCACTCCTCCACAGTTTTATTTGCATTTGGCTGACTGCCTCATCCTGTGTACCATACAAGTCTAATCTAGGCGCAAAGTGAAGATAGACTTTCTTTTTCTTACAGAGCACCTGTAAAATCAAACTGCTTGTTCCTGGTTGGACAGATAAAGCTGTCAACATCCTCCATCCTTAGTAGAATGTAGCCGTTTCCCATAAATCAACAACACAGTAAATAACAACACAGTAATACTGCAATCTCGTATCACACAAATCCACACACGGCCAATACTTAGTACACACTACAGTCTGTTTTCAATACGGTACATCCCTAGCACTTTTTAAAGGAACATTTAGATTAGATTATCTATCACGGAACATGACATTATCGGCGTCTTTTAGATACAAAAACCAGACAACCAAACAGGAAGTGACCTACTTGGGGTGTTTGTTGAACATGACGGGCAGGAACTCATCAACCGGTAGCATCCTGCTCAGCGGGCGCGCCGCCAGCAGCTTCCTGGCGCCCTGCTGGGACAGCGCGTAGCCCAGCGTCCAATAGGAGTAGTCCGCCACCACCAGGTTGTTCACGTCCTTTATCGACTGCTCCGGCTGCTGCACCTGCATGCGCTTGCGGCCCACATAGCTGGAGCGGTGGGAATGGAGGCGAAGGTGTTCAGGAGTTCAGGAGGAGATTGAGTGTTTAGCACCGCTATTCCGTGATGCACTTTGACCCTTCACCCCGTGTTGAGAACCCTCTTCACTTTAAGGTTAACACTCTTCACTTTAAGGTAAACACTCATCGAGAGACAGAAAACCTTGTTTATGGAACCCTGGTGATGGATGAGAACACCGTTGATTAGCAGCTGTGTGTGTGTGTGTGTGTGTGTGTGTGTGTGTGTGTGTGTGTGTGTGTGTGTGTGTGTGTGTGTGTGTGTGTGTGTGTGTGTGTGTGTGTGTGTGTGTGAGAGAGAGAATGTGTGTGTGTGTATTAAGTTCTTACATGAGGTCCCAGTCCAGCTGGGTTTTATCAATGTCCTCCATGATGGCCTGCAGCCGCCGTTTAAACCTGGGCTCGAACCTCACGTCATCCTCCAGCACCAGGATCTGCTGAAGGCCGCGCTCCACCGCCTGTGGACCACAAACCACAGCTCCTCAGTTCCACCCAAACCTGCTCTCAGAACCGGAACCAAGGAAGAACTTTGGGGTCGAGTCAGGTTGATATGTTGGTAACACTTTACAATAAGGGTAAATTAATTAACCATGAACTAACATTAGTTAATGCAGTAATGAGCATTAACTAACAATGAACCAACAGTTAATTAACAGTTAACTTATGGTCTAAAATCATTTACTAATGGTGTTCATGTTTACTAATGATGTTTACTGTTGTGTTACTGGTTATGCTTTTTATTTTAACTAAGGTATTAATGTATACATTCATATATTTATTTATATATTTGTTACATGCAGTAATACAAGCATGACAGCAGTAAAATGAAACGTGGAGAACTCTAAAATAAGCATAATATAAACCTCCAGCTATGATACTCAATGTTGATATTTCCCTTGCTATTAAATGCTAAGAGTAAAGTAAATGTTTTCCCGATAAATATATAGATTTATTCTGTATGTGGTTTACCAAGGGTAGGTTTCAAATAGAAGACGTGCCTTTATGCTATATTCACTCCCACCGAAAGAGACATTTATCTTTGTGGGAGTGTGTGTGTGAATGATGGCTGGTTTAAGCAGCCTCACCTGGCTGAGTCTGATTGGACTCGGGGGCTGGGTAAGGCTGCACACCTGTTGCACATTGAGTAATCTGTGCACAGGTTAAACCAGCCATCTCCACACACACTCAGAGATCTCCTGCATAGCAGTGGAGCACCTGTGCCATGCTCATTAACTACAACTTAAACAATAAACCGGATTTAACATCTCCACCCTGCGTCCTTTATGTTTGGAGGAGCCCAGCACAAGTCATCTAGGTGGAGTGTGGCAGCCACCTAGGCTGCGTGTAGTAACGGACATTGCTACAATCTTACTGGGAAGATCCCTGTCCTGGGAGGACAATTATCTGTATTATTCAGCGGGTGCTTGCAACTCAAGGTTCATATACAGCTCAGTCTACCAAGTCATTGAGATACCATTGTGTCCAGTAGTCTATTTATAATAATACTGCATCCATACCTGTACCCATGTGGAGTGGTGGCTGAGGAAACAGCCTATTTCCCCCCTGGTCAGCACCCTGCCAGAATAGGGGTCTTTATAACCAGGCATCATCTCAATGCCCAGAGCCTGCAGCTGGGACGTATTCAGAGCCCTGCAAACACAGAGAATAACAATGACTCCCAGTTGGTCTTAAATGGTCAAAACCTTTTTTTTGTATGTTTAGAAAATATAATACAATTTAACATTAGCATGTGAGACCTGTTTTTTCAGCAACGTGCAGCTTAGCTAGGTTAACATTGTGATCATTAACAGGCAAGTGCCACAAGAAACAAGACCTTAAAGTGAGATTTGGACCGTCTAGCTTGCGGATTAACTTGGTGCAAGTTAATGAAGGACTAACCCCTAAAATAAATTCCTGCTTAGACAGAATGTTTGACCTTAACAAATCGGGATAGTTAAAGACAGATGGGTGGTTAAAATACTGAAGATCACCTTAATGAGTGTGGGTGTGTGTTTGTGTGAGTGTGCATGTGTTTGTGAATGTGTGTGTGTGGGTGCGTGTACACGTGTATGCAAGCGTGCACATGCATGTATCTGTTTGTGTGTGTGGCTATTTATGTTTGTGTGAGTGTGCATGTGTCTCTGAATGTGAGTGTGCATGTGTCTGAATGTGTGTTTGTGTGTGTGTGTGTGTGTGTGTGTGTGTGTGTGTGCGTGCCTGCGTGTGTGCGTGTGTTCGTGTGTGTGCGTGACATACTTGCCATCCACTGCGTCCATCAGTGTGGCGTGAAGGCCCAGCGAGATCATGGTGTTCAGCATCCTGGTCCTGCGGTCCAGGCGCCGCTTCAGGTTGATCAGGAAGATCTGGTGTTCACGAGGAGACGAGGGTTAGGGGATGGAGGTAAGACATGAGGTGATAGGACCACAGGTAGAACTGGTTCTCTCCACAACTGATTCACCTTATGCCGTGATCAAACTACACAAATGCAGCCCGATACCAAAACGATTTTGCATCGTCAGATCGGGCTGTTGTACCCCTAGCCTGACCTCCCCAGGCCAATTTGCAAATGTGTAATAGTCTGGAACCTCAGTTGATTTTCAATTTCAAGGGCCGTTATCAACTGGCAGTGGGCCCAGACCAAAATGCCGCTGGACGCAATTGGATAGAACTTCAACCAATCAGAGCAACCGTCTTGGTTGTTTATGAAAATGTCATATCAGCGCTCCCTTAGGGCACTCCTGTGTACAGTCATCTTATTAAAACCGCTCCATATTAGATCAACGGTTGTGAATGGCCCGACCTGGGTCAGGTCTGCTGGAAGTCTCTGAACAGGAGGAGGGGCCAGCCACATATGCCAGAGCAAATAAAACATGAGTTTGCAGATTATTCTGATTACCAGGCTCTCGTACACTGTGTGACATGGTCAAAAGCCTGCGATGTGTCATCTGGGATGCGCTACAACGCTCCACCATAAAGACTGCCGTGTTTTAATATTTGTACCTTTTTTGCATTGTGCACACTGATGATGAATTCAAATTGACCCCTCCCCTGATACCAGGTGAACATGACGCAGAGTCATGGAGACGGAATGCGTGGCGGACCTCTGTGTCATGCGCCCCGTCCCCAGGCCTAGTCACCACAAGTTTTAATGATGCAATAATCGCCCAATTTGACATGGTGACCTGTATAGTCTGATCCCAGCATCAGGCATTTCAGTGATGTTTCAGAAGATAGACGGAAGGGGACGGAATGCAAGAAAGACAACCAAATAAAAATGAAAGAAAGAAAGACATAGTTAAAGGAAGACAACAAGAGAAGAAAGAAAAAACACAAAACAAACAAATTCAGAGGGAGGCAGCAGGATGTAGACGAGATCCGGTCAGACTGGCAACAGGCGCAGTGAGGAAGCCCGGACAGCAACAGGAAGTGTGAGATAAAGAGAGCAGGGTGCACAGGGTACAGTGCGGGGTCTCACCTCGTCAAAGCCCATCTTTTCCTGAGACGTCGGAGGGGAGTAAAGGTACTCCGAGGGCAGGACGTCGTGATCGACTGGTGACAGGGAGAAATCCTTAGGCTCCTGCTCTGATTTGGCCCTTTCCATCTCAGCAATATAGTGGTACAGTTTATGTTTAAACATGCTTTGTTGAGAGGATTGCTTTTACTGGTATCTTTGAGAGCTTTTACTGTCATACTTTGATCTGAGTATACATTTTTAAATGGTACTACAAATGTGCATGTTTGCACTTTTGAGAAATGTTTCCCTGTATGTGTATGTGTTAACAAATTTTTCTTTAAGAAAAGGTATAACACTAAATTTCCCATCCAACTCTAATCAACGTGAGTCTGCACCAACAGGTTAGGGGTAGCCAGTTGGCAGGCAGGATGAATATTTCTACCTATAACATAACTTATTCCAGCCCCCCGAACCCTCACATAAAGCCCATAAAACACATAGCTGGCCAGCGTGTTTTGTCATGTTTGCACCATGCAATTAAATCACATTCCTTCATGTTTTGTTTTGCTCTAATTACATGTTGTACTTTAACACTCATATGATGTTATATATGTTCTGGATGCTTTGTGTTGTATTTAAAATATGACTCTGCTTCTCCACTTGTATATGCATATGTGTGTGTGTGTGTGTGTGTGTATGTGTGTGTGTGTGTGTGCGTATGTGTGTGTATTTATGTGTGAGTGTATGTGTGTGTGTGTGTGTGTGTGTGTGTGTGTGCTCTCTTACTCAAGGCTTCTGTGATGGTGTGTATGAAGCTCTCGCTCTCGTCCTCCACACTCTGCTGGGGCTTCAGGGGTACAGGCAGGAAACCGTAGTGTTCTCTGTTACACACATACATCTGCACATCTAACCAACCACACACACGCGTATAGAGAGACACACACGCATGCATACACGCATAAACACACACACACACGCATAGAGTGAAAGACACACACGCACACATGTACGCACGCACACACGCAAATGCACACACACACAACACACACACACACAAACAGAAACACACACACATCCACAAAATCTATATTAATGCACCCTGAAATTCTGCCATATTGCCAATAAAAAATCATAATAGTAATATTATCATAATAATAATTATCACTTAATTTTACATGTTGTAAAATTGTTATAAGCAATCATAAAACTAGCATCGTTTTACACTTTCCCAAGTGAAGCTTCTAGATGCAAACTGCACATAGAAAGTGTTATTGTATGAAGTTGTCTGTTTGCGGCAGACCTGCTTGTCTTGCCGAGAAGGCAAACACCATGATGTCATCGAACGCCCAGCTGTAGTCGGGGTGGGGAGGGTAGAAGGCCAGGTGCTTGCTGGCGTCGCGCCGCAGGTCCAGCAGGAAGGTGCTATGAATCATGGGAACAGGGAAGCAGCCCAACCGCTTCCACTCTCTGATTGGTTGGTAGTCTGGGGTTCGCTTGTAGTAGCCCTGAGGAAAAGAGGAGAATGGATTGGTGAAAATAAGCAAGGTCCTCATAAACAGATTTAGGAAAGAGTGAATGAGTGAAAAAAGCTACGTCCTCATAAATAGATTAATTGTTAGATGAGTATAAAAAAGCTAGGTCCTCATAAATTGATAGATTAAAGGGTGAATGAGTGAAAACAAGAAAGAAAGAAACAGAGTTAGAGAGAGAGACAGAGAGGCAGAGAGAGAGAGCATGTCTTGCCTGTGGGGTGATGCCACACCAGAAGTTGGAGTAAAGGGAACGAGACTCCATCATGGGGGCCACGAGCGTTAGGTTCTCAGCCATCATCAGGTTTAACACTTGAGGGTTGATCAGGAGGTTGTCACTGTCCGCAAACTGGGCAACAACAAGGTTACACAAAAAATCGATCAATACACCAGTAAGACATTTCTAGTCCTAAACCTAAATTCAGCACATACATTAAATGACATTCATGACAAATCATCGCTGTCTACACTGCCAACTTTACCATCAATGAGTGAACCCAGTTTGCCATAAACATTTTCAGCACATACCATGTTATATTATAATATATATAGTCTCACAAATCAGAGGTTTCATATCAACACTGTGTAGACTGGCCACTGTAGAAATAACCTTATTTAAATCCCCTTTTGAAAGCCTAAATCTGCCCCTTGCAATTTCTGGTGTCCGGCCCAGGCTCTATTCCATCCCCCCCCCAGAAGTTCTGCTATAACATAGTAGGAATGCTGGCTCCGAGAGGCTTACCAGTATGTAATCAGCCCAGCGTTCCCTAGCAGCCTTCAGCGCCGCCTGCCGTAGCTTCATGGCGTGGTTAAACCTGGTGGGGGGCCAGTGTTTGGGACCCCACTCGTCTGTGTAGGACCTGCGGCAGAGAGACAGGGTCGGTTACCAGCAGCGCCCTCAGAATGCTACGAACCCCTGTTTGTTTTAAAGCTAGCAAGCTAGCTTGTTAAGCTGACTTGGTGGAAAGGAGTGCAAGGTGTTCTAGTGGAAAGGTTCTGCGTTGGAACATCATTGTCTGCAGTCTAATCCATGAGCAAAAGGGATACAAGCAACTGCAAATTAATAGTAAAAACCAACAGTAAATGTTGACAGTTCCTCCAGTCTCCAGGAGCAACTGTGTCATGACCACCATGTGATCGACGACAATTACAGTTTGATAAAATCTATAAAATGTCTGTAATAATAGCCATAATGAGAGCCTAGATTATGGTAGTAATTTAAAGCCTACACATCATAATTATCTTCCAAACGCAAAATCATTGCTCGCATCGCAAGATCATTAAAAACAGTAATTGGTGGGGGCCCGGATGTGAAAGGTTCCAGAACCCATCCTCCTAGAGAACCAGACCGCAGGAACCCACCTGGGCTCCTCCATGGGCCTCCACTCTACGTAGTGGTACAGACTCTGGGCCCTCTTCAGCCAGTCTCGCAGCATGGCCGTTGTGTTGTCCACATTGTGGTCCGTCGCTGCCCTGGAACAAACAACAAAACAAAATAAACAGCTTGCACAACAAGAGGCCTCGTTAAAAGCAGGTATGGAGCAATGGGTGGAAAATTCCATGTTCAGAAAGAGAGTGAAGAGACATTTTGTTGTGCTAGTCTGAGAATGAGCCCGCTGGTTCAGCTCACTTAAAAGTGTGTCTGGGGTGTTGCTTTTAGCAGATCCAGGTGGGCGAGTTACAACACTAATGAGTTTGACTTTTTGAACAAAACACTTTAACACGACAGGGAGTATCCCGATGTTTTGGCTGATTTATGTTGAGGGAGGGGCACCGTTGCCCTACATTTAGCACATGTCCCTGGCTTGAAGTGACATTTATTTCGTTTTTTAATTACTGGAGAAGTAAATGAAATCGTATCATCTATTCTTTCTGACTTGCCAAGAATTAATTATATAATAACTGTAATGTGATTTCTGGTTTATATATAGTAAAAGCTCTGACACTGCAGACTTAATACAGAAAAAAAACATAATTTCAAGTCACTAATATTACATAAAAAAGGAACGAAAATTTGTTGCCAATCTAGCATTACCTCTGAAGAGTGACATACTAAAAAGTGATCACACACACACACACCATGCATGTTTGTCCGGAGCTTTAGAGCTGTGTCTTGTTTGGTCACTACTGTGGTTTGTAAGCATTACCTCTATGTTTTTTCCCAGAGATTTCCACATCGAGCGCCAAGCCTGACTCAGAGACTACACTGTGTGTGTGTGTGTGTGTGTGTGTGTGTGTGTGGGGGGGGGGGGGGTCTGTTTGTGTGTGTTAAAGTAGGCATGGAACTTTGGAAAATAAATCTACATATGAAAACAAAATATTCTATTATTACAGTATTACAGGCCTCACCTAGAGCACTCATGTACACACATTATGCGTGCCTGCTTGTGTGTGTATATCTCTGTATCTGCTTATAATGCAGTGTAAATACACACACACACACACACACACAAGCGCACCAAGGCAAGGCAGGAGGCAGACAGACATATAGGCAGGTAAACAGAGGAACGGTTCAACAAACAGACGGACAGGTATGCAGGCACACAAGCTGATAACCACCAGGCTGTCCGACAGGACCTGACCACCTGCAGAAGGAGTGTAAAGGGCCCGGCGAGGGACGCAGATGCTAATAACAGTCCGGAGTTGCAGCGTGTTTGTGCTCGCATGAAAACACACATGCGAGCAAGCGACGCCCAAGTAGGAATGGATGTTTTACAGTGGCGTGAGTGGTGTTTAATTTTAAACGTATTTTAAGTGTATGTGTGTGTGTGTGCACACTCATGTCTGTTATTGCAAGCCTTACATGCCATGTGTGCAACACTAAGAATGAAGGGCCTTGAGGGAAGGTGGAGGAAGAAGTCAGGCATGATAACTGGTTTTTGGTTTTATAATGCTAAACACCTGATTCCCTTCCAAATGAATGGATGTGCACATTTATTTACATGCTTATTTAACCACTGAACTCCACATTTCTGGAGGAAATTAAGTGTGTTGCACATGCCATGATCTCTCCATGGCAGACTTGTAGATCTGGGCGAGGATTTACATTGTTTAGATGCTGGGGGTTTAGTCTGAAACGTGAACAGCGCTCTGGTCATTACTGCACAGTGAATTCTAGCTGCATATGCATTAAGGAGCAGGTAAGTTAAGTATCTTTCTCCAGGTAGACAATCGGGATACGAAGATATTGGGGTGTGAACCCAGGACCCTCTGGCTGGGAGTCAAACACCTTAACCGCTAGAAGGTTATCCTGGCCCTGAAATGTGTCTCATTTGAGAAAACAATGCGGGTTGAAATTAGAAATGTGTGTTATTTTGCGTTACAGTGTTATGTTAATACAATGGAAATAGGCCGAATTCCTCTCAGCAGTGCAACATCACAGCTCATTGGGTGAGTTCCTCTCACAGCCCATTAAAACCTCCACCAAAACCAACAGATGAGCAGTATGGGTTTGTTTAACACACAAACATGCTAATGACGTTTTCCACATCTGGCCACACATTCTGAAACCAGCATCTCACTGAATGCAAAGTCTTCTTTTTGTTGACAGTGAATGCACTATGTCAGCAACAATGAGCATGGAAGGCATATTCATGTCATATTTTCATTAAAGGTGGCATGAGTTAAGTGTGTAGTAAATATTTTGTGTGCGTGCCTACTTCACAAGTCTGCTCTCAGGTCCAGACAGACCAAAAGACGAGCCTCAACACAATATGTAAGGATGGCCTGCAGAGGGTTGAACTGGAGCCACAGGCTCCTCCATGTCTTCTGCTCTCTTGCATGCCATACATGTTCTTCCTCCCACTTCAGAAGACACATCTCTGCTCTCTCTTTCATAATTTCCTCTCCTCTGACTGAGCTGGATATGCCAACGGCACTCAACGGTACCCACGGTCTGGTGCCAATAAAAGAAAGCGACTTGCAATTCTGTTCAATTGTCCGCACAATAAAACACAAATTATATATAATTTCTTTCTAATAACTGTACCACTGGTGGATAAAGTGGGTGGGATTGTGTGGAAAATACAATACAGGCGGTCTGTGTTCTATGGATGCTGATGACCAAAATTACCTGCTGCCTTTCCTTGTCTCTGTCTCCCATTTCTTTTCATTTCTTCTTTGAACGTTCACAGCAGGACTTTAGCCTCATTTAATCCACTGCCTGGAGGGTTTTGGGCTCGCCTGCCTCTATGTTCCCTGTCTTTATGATCGGCATCTGGACAACACATGCTTCCCCCAGATCTCACCTACACACACACACACACAAGCACACACCCCTCTCATCCACCAAACCCCCTTCTCCCTACTGTGTCCATACGTCCATACTGGAACCCTTTCTACTTTCACTCCCATACATCCGCCTCCTCACTCTCTCCCCTCTTTTAATCTCATCTCCTTGCTCCAGATTCCCCATAGCAGAGGTTCACAGTCTTGGTTTCATTCGGAATCAGGGAAGAGGAATACCACGGCCATTATGAAATAAGTAATACTAATATATATTGGGTACTTTCTTAGGCTTTTATGGCATAATACCACAATTTAAAATGTATTCATAATATAAGCATCATATGTGACTGAGGTTTCTGGACAATAATGGGTTTTAGCTTAGTTTTTCTGGACCTCTTCTTCACGGTACAACGCCCGTAGTTTGTTGGTTTCAGCAGTGACTCCATATTGTCTTCCATCTGTGCCGTCTATCCCTTTATGTACCCCATACCCTCTTATTCCTTTGGCACTCATTGATGGGGTGTAACCTATCCTGGCTGTAGACCCTTGCACACATTAAAAACATTGTCGAACATTTCCATTAAATCGTCTTTTCCACCAATGTTGGGCAGATCCCAAACCTTCCCAAACGAAGCTCACTACCAGAACATTGATGCATGACCATACATGTACGGTCATACATTGATGCATGACCATACATGTTTCAAACTAAATGGATGAACTGCATCCCAAGGCTAAGATCTGTGTTGACTGGCTAATATATGTACAAAACTAAGCTTCCTGGTTTGAGAATCTGTCCAGAACTCTTCCTTATCTCGCATGTGTTCAATTTACTTAAAAATTACAATTTACTTAAAATTCTAGTCCGAGAACTTCAAAATATCGCCCATCGAGGGGGATATTGGAAGGAATGTTATGAGCCCACTTTTCCATCATCTTGACGCCCAACTTGTGTTAATTTAACCCATGACTGGTTAAATCCAGCCAGAACATGTGAAAGAGGTCTAGGCTGAAGAGGCCGTATGGGCCTGATCAGGGACAATGGGACAACCAGTGCAATACTTGGTCACACGCCCAATCCAGTTCAGTCTGAATGTTTTCTTAAAGTGTTTTCCGATTAATCAAATCTGCAAATTTGGGGCAGCTTGGGAGGAAGAACATTAAATCTTCTCACAGAGAAAACGCAAGCCAAGAACCCAACCCAGCTTCCTGGAGCTAGTGAGAGTTGCACAGCACTAACCACTGGGCCGCCATGAGAAAACCAGTGAAAAATAATGGCATGAGTTTAGATGGTTCATTCATTATGTACATTTCACCATGCTTTTCCATCCTAAACCATATAGCTCAATGTGATAAGATTATATTTTATTGATCCCAGACGTGACACGTCACATGATTTGTGATCCAACTTCGGTGAGACTGTTCAACATCATGATCTGTTTTGTGCCACAACCACCACAATGGATATCAAATGAAATCCCCTAATCCTTATTATGATAATAAATTGTTCCACATGTATCATTGCTCTGTTTCTGTCTATCTCTGTGTCTCTCTGTGTGTCTCTGTCTCTGTGTGTATGTCTCTCTGTCTCTGTCTCTCTGTCTCTGTCTCTGTCTCTCTCTCTCTCTCTCTCTCTCTCTCTCTCTCTCTCTCTCTGTCTCTCTGCTGCTGTGGTTATAGCTCTAGGGTGAGTGTGCAGGATAACAAGGGGTGGGTTATGAAGGAGAGTGGATGTAAATTTGAGACTTGGGCTGGGCAAAGTGTTCAATAAACATCTGGCCTTCACATTAAAGGTTCAAAACAAAAAATAAAATACCGTCTCGTGAAAGATTTGGTCATGTTTTTTCCCAAAAGGTTAGGGGACTTAAATAATTTAGTAATCCATGTTTGAATGTAGCACCAAGCAGGTGTATACACAGTCTAATTGGACTAAGGTTTTAACATTCCACAGGTTCAGGCCTGGTGCCATTCTTACAGCAGTACTTCACTTGAGACACATCTCCTGTCAATCATGTTGTGACTGGAGCCAGGAGGAGGAGAGAGCAGGAGGGACCAGCTGATAGAGGATATAGGCGATACAAGGAGTCAGGCAGAGGGGAGAATGTCGAAGGGTTAGACAAAGATGGGAAGATAGACATGCATGTGGATAAAACGGAAATTATATTTCCTGTCAAAATCAAAGGATCATTGTAAAAAACAAATTACTTCAACTCTTTCTCTGTTTCTCTCCATTTTCTCTCTCTTGACCACTTTCCTCCTTTGTCTCTTTGCATTGAACAAAGCCCATCCCATACCCGTTGCAGATGTGTTCATACTAAGATGCCAGGTAACTTCTACTGCGCTTTTCTTCTGGCGAGCACCATTGTTTTTGTCCTGCCAAGCTCTGATAATACTTTTGGCAGATGGCCCGTCACGTTCACATTAACACATTGGGCATGTGGGCATGTGCTGTAGGCAAGGGCCCGTTTAGGATCCGGGGCCACGGTTAAGAGCACTTCCAACTTCAGAGGGAGGGAAGGGGGGACCAGAACTGAGACAGGAGAAGGAAAAGGAATATCACATAGAAAGATATTGCGATATTGGACAGGAATAAAGGTTTCTTTGTTTACTTAAGTTGATTGGAGCAGACTATAACCCTACATGTGGGAATGAGTTAATAAACAACTACAAATGAATAAAGAGTACTAACAGCTACCAAGTAACTTTGGGGTATCTTCCAGTAACTTGCTTATCTCATTATACTTCAAAATTACACTTCTAATATACTAACACCAAAAATTGCTTCCATCCATTTATCTTGAGATGCTGGAAGCCAGCCTGCTCTTCCTCATCTTCTCACACCAGCCTGTTTTTTTGCCTGTGCAGTCTGCACACATAAAAAGAAAAGACTGAAAAAATGTTTTGTTTCCGTCTCACATCATGATACCAGAGCCCTTACCCATTTTACAAAACCCTGAACAATCCGGCCCCTCTGTCTCTTTATGTCCTCTGTGAAATGTGAAACATCCCACTGAGCTTCAGAGAGTTACAGGAAGTCCTTAAGTTCTGACTTAATACGTTTCCTTGCGTTTGGATGAAGCTGTGGAAAGCCTGCCTTTGAGGTGATACTGATTGTGAGAATGTAGACCATGATTGGGGCCGCATATGGACATGATGTCTGGCAGTTGGGGAGACGAGATGACAAGGTTAGGGAATACGAAACAAAAGTTGGAGGCAGGGACCCAAGACAGAGCAGAGAATCACAAACACATATTTTAGCTTTTTTTTATTTATTTTTAAGAATGACAGAATGACATACTAAAATAAACTCACTTTGCACATGCTTGAACATGTACACAGACAGACAGACACACACACACACACACACACACACACACACACACACACACACACACACTCCAGTGAGTTCCTGGAGTCTTGTCATTATCATGCCAGAGCATAATCAGGATACTGTAGATGATCAAACACATCCATTTAGTTTCAGAGTTCCAGCTCTGTGATGCAACACACATACTGGTTCACACTAAAACCACCTGCAGTTAATCAGGATCATCAACCAACTGAGTCTGCACTAGATCACAACTAAATACCCAAGCCATCCCATCACTCCACTGTATTCCATTTGAATGCTGCCAAACACCTTCGCACAATGGGGCCCAAAGTCCACCCAGCTCTCCAAGCTCTGATTTGATGTGATTGTTACGAGTGGGAATGTAGCCTGCAGCGCCACACCTGAATGTCAGAGGCAATTAGGCAGACTCACCCCATCATCCGTGACCCTCTGGAGAATTCATACCTATGGACCCATGTGTGTCCTCAAACAACACACAGAGAGTTCATAAGCGGTAGAGTTTAATACTCTGGATTTGAGTTTTGTTATCATGGGGTTTCTTTCTAAATCAATGCATTATGATATTGTGCGCTCATTTCAATACATGGACAATGCGTGATGAAGGTGTCACTGACATCTCATAGTACAGGTCTTTACCGATAACATCATTGCGATTTATTTTAACTGATACTATAACAGATGTGGATGACAGATGAGCATAGGAACATATGTTAATCACACATGCTGTTCCCCGGGACAGGTTGGTGATGTCACAGCTCTGACATTTCCCTCCATGGTTCATCCTCACTCTGACAAGACCACCAATCATCAGCCTGACTGCCTGCTGCACACCTGCAAAACCACTCGGGGTTACAGCAGGCAAAAAAGCATGCAACAGAAATGCAGCAAGCATTCAAAAACCAACAAACCAGCCAGCAAGTGACAAAGCAGGGGCAACAACCAGGTAGCAAGCAGGTTACAAGACGGTTACAAGCAGGTAACAGACAGGTAACAAGCAGGTAACAAGCAGGTATCAATCTGGTAACAAACAGGGTAACAGGCAGGTAACAGACAGGTAACAAGCAGGCAGCAAGCAATTAAGTATGCAACAAACAACAAAGCAGCCACCAAGGGACAAACCAGTGAACAAGCAGGCAACAAGAAGCTAGAAGTACATTCTGAATGGCACCATGACCAGAATGCAACAAACACACGCTACAAATAAAACCGTCTGTTTCTTTGAAGCTGCTCAAGAAATAGCTAGCTGCAACTCCCGTAGGCAGTGTGCAATAAAAAGAATAATGAACAAATCAACCACAAACAACAGAAAAGGGTTTCAGATCTGTATTGGCAACCCTCTCCAGTTGTGTTAAAGCAAAGATTAGAAAACTAACAGCAGACAATGAGGCATTGTAGTCCTTATTATTAGTACTATATGCTGGGAAATCAGATACATCTGCCACTAACCAAGTGCTGAGATATTTCTCAGAGCTCTGTAATTTGGATGTGACAAAACAATAAGTAGCCACCGACCTAGGGATACTTAATTTATCCTTCACAAAGAAATCGACCCATAAAAAAATAATAATAATGAATTGTTGGTATTTTAGTAGAGGAGGAGAGGAAGGCATGGAGCGGGAGAGGCCTAGTTAAAGACTAGGCGAGTGGAATGTCAGCACCCCCCCGGGGGTTTGTTCTCGTCACTATGGACCAACCTCTCTCTGGCCCCGCCCTCAATCTGCAGCATTCTTTCACCTCACTGTGAGACCCTCTCTCACGCCTGGCTTGCCTTCCCTCTGCCACACTGCTGCATATTTTCCCCGGCACACACACACTCTCTCTAGACACTAGCAGGTTAGGGACAGGAGATCCCATAGTTACATCAGGAACTCACCTGTTTATCTTCAATACAGAGGCTGCTTTGTTCCTGCCACTCTTGTCCTATACCCCTACCCAGACTCACTCAGGTCACTTAATCACTTACTCTTTCCCTCACACACACACACACACACACACACACACACACACACACACACACACACACTTATGCACACACAAATACACACACATACACTTATGTGCAGACACACACACACACACACAATTATGCACACGCACACACACTCACACGTACACACACACTTATGCACACACACCCTGACTGAAATCCCCCTCGGTCCAGTGGGAGAGCAAGCTGGAGTTGTAAAGGTGGGCAAGGGTCATGATAGTGTGCTATCTACATGTTAAAGCCATTTAGACCAATGGGTACGCATCGTGTGTGTGGGAGAGAGAGAGAGAGAGAGAGAGAGAGAGAGAGAGAGAGAGAGAGAGAGAGAGAGAGAGAGAGAGAGAGAGGGAGAGAGAGAGTGTGTGTGAGAGCATGTGTGTGTGTGTGTGTGTGTGTGTGTGTGTGTGTGTGTGTGTGTGTGTGTGTGTGTGTGTGTGTGTGTGTGTGTGTGTGTGTGTGTGTGTGTGTGTGTGTGTGTGTGTGTGTGTGTGTGTGTGTGCGTGCGTGTGAGTGTTGTGCTAAAGAATGATCGACAGCCCTACTGGCTCTGATGGGTGCTCCATGAAAAAGCATGGGAGACAATGTGTGTGAAGTGTGTGTGTTCCAAGTGGAGGGAACACACACATACTACACATGCTCCTGAAACAATTACTGACGTTCTAGCCTCTGTACAAACATACAATTATAAAGATATGCTTTCTGCCAAACCACATTACTTTTTACCACCACATCCTGCATTTCAATGTGATCTATATTCATAATGACCAGAGATGTTGGGGAACTGGTAATGGGGACCCCAAAGCCATAAGGAAAGCCCTACCTGACCCCAACCCCCAAAATCAAAAAACAAACCCAATTTCTGTTACCATGTTATCGTTTAGGATGACATGGTATATGACATGATGACATATGTATACTGACATTGTGTAAAACGTTATGGGATTGCAACAAGGACAATTATTATTGTGTAAGGGGAAGATGGATGGATATGCCAAAACAAGAGGTCTCCTTGGCCATCATCAAATGTGTTTAAAAAATCGGATTGCTTTCTTACATCAATGTGGATATTATCCTATACTGGTCTCATTAGTTGTATTATTACAGTTGTACTATTCTTCAATAGAATCCTCAGACTGTTTTATACATAGAATCAGAGGCAATTATGTATAGATCAAGTCATACTGTTATGTGAGAATATAAAGAAATGAACTGCAGTATGTCCTGATTCCATTTCTATCTGATCTTTTGATTCAAAGATGTTTTCATTTCTTTGAATAACAGTTCTTTAATTAAGCTACAGCTAATGAGTAAAAGGCAATAACTTGTGTTTGTGTGTGTATGTGTGTGTGTGTGTGTGTGTGTATGTGTGTCTGTGTGTGTGTGTGTGTGTGTGTGTGTGTGTGTGTGTGTGTGTGTGTGTGTGTGTGTGTGTGTGTGTGTGTGTGTGTGTGTGCACGCGAGAGAGAGAAAGAGAGATATAGAGAAGAGAGAGGAGAGGTAGAGAGTCACACTGAGTTTACAATTATATCAAAAAAAGTATTACAATTTTGTCACACATATATTTTGGCCTACTTTAGTTAGGATCAAAACATTTTGAATTGAGATTAAGTTGATGCAATATGCTGGACACTATGTTTATTCACAGTATGATGAGATATAATTCTTAAGCGTTTTAGGTAAGACAATCATTTAAATACAGATTGCAATTGTTAGAACTTAGAATAATTCCTGGCACTTTACACTGAAGAGGAGGGGCCCACAGAGAACGTGTGTGTGTTAGCTTGCTTGCGTTCGTTTGAGAGAGAGAGAGAGAGAGAGAGAGAGAGAGAGAGAGAGAGAGAGAGAGAGACAGAGAGACAGAGAGAGAGACAGAGAGAGACAGAGAGAGATAGAGAGAGAGAGAGAATATGTGTGTAATGTGTAAGGTCAATACACCAACCAATGACACACAGACTTTGACACTACAAGCTAAGATGTTTAGTGAAAAGAGAGAACACAACGCCAAAGAAAGCCAACTGAGCGACAAGTGGGAACCCGTCGAGGCCCTCTTCATGTACCTCATTATACAGTCTGGATTCATTGGGCTACTGGTCTATTTCATTACATTGTTATCCTGCTTTTGCTTTCTCACTACTTTCACTCGTTTCTATCCCATACACACACAAACAGTCTCTCTTTCTCTCTCACACAAACACACCCACACCCGCACGCACTTACACATACACACACACACTAATGCCCACAAACACACACACATACAGACACAAACACACTCTCACATGCACACACAAGGATACGCACACACACACACACACACACACACATATACACACAAACACACACACACACACACTCTCTCTCTCTCTCACACACACACACACACACACACACACACACACACACACACACACACACACACACACACACACACACTCTCTCTCTCTCACACACACACACACACACACACACACACACACACACACATACACACACAAACACAACGCATGACTTCACAGAATAAACCCACCCTTTCACCCGCGATGTCGGAACCAATCAGCCTCTCCTTCATGTATTCACCTGCAGGGCACCATTTTGATTGCGCCATTATGTTATCTTAATCAAAGCACATAAATCCACTGAGAAAAAGGAGCCCTAATCACGTTTGGGTTTCTCCCGTCAGCCCTTAAACCCGACATCCCCTGCTGTTCTAAAGGTCCCATTAACGCAGGTTTCTGCTGAATCAGGGAGAACCTTAATTAACACGTCGCCTACCTCGGCTCTTTCACCCCTCGCTGCTGGTATTCAATGTGTGGCCCCCGACAGGCACACGGGTTGAATGAATCATAAAACACAACAGCAACAGGTTACACGTGAACATAACTAGCGGTGTCCCTCTGTGTTTTGAGTGCATTAAATCATATGCTGCAGCACATGCTTTTTCGTGATGAAAACCATACACATCGTGGTCAAACGTGTTATGATATTTCATATAGACGGTGTTTAAAACAAAGTTGTAGATGAAGATATAATGACATGGGTGTTGCGCGTCTCAGCCACTCACCAGATGGCAATGCGCTCCTTCGGGTAATCCAGTCGGTCTATACAGCCGAGGTAGTAGGGCAAGCTGTGCGCTGCGTTGCGAGCCAGCATAGCGATCATAACCTTTGGCCTCAGCAAGGGGGACTCGGATTTGGCCGCTTCTTCTACGAGAGTCACCAGCTCCGCACCGCCGCTCGGCACCAGGGTGGCCACGAGCGCCAATACCATCGCGACTCCCACGGCCCCAACCGCCGGCATCATTCCCAGATAACACCGTGAACCCCAACCTGAATCCGAGCTCCGCCGCGACTGATTGAGAAAGTGCAGTGAGAGCGGTGGGAGGGTTAAAGCGGAGTTGGAGAGGGTGGAATGGTTGCGCGTAACAGGGGGGAGAGAGGGGGCTGTTGCCTCTTCTACCCCTCGCTCGCTCCTGCTGCTGCCGTTTTATAGTTTTGGAGCGATTGGCGCCCTCTGTCTTTCTCTCTATGTCACTGCCGCGTTATATAGCCTACACCCCCTTCCCACCCCCCAAGCTTTCTGCACAATGAGATGCCAAAGAAATGCAAAAAATCAACTAAGAATGAAAAGATAAAGCAGAAGAAAACATGAATGATGACTTCATTGAGTTAAAGAGCTGAAGTTACACTCCTATACAATATATAGTGGATATAGACAGTCGATTTTATGTTTTAATGATGAGTTACATTTGACAACTCCAGATAAAATATACAGATGGGGAAAGAAATTGTAGCAAATATTTACCTGAAAAGCAATAGACAGAACCGTTTAAATTGAAAGAACCAAATAAACGTTCATAGTCTTTCATCAAAGACTGAATTCACTGATTATTCAACTCTGTGTGTGTGATGTAATGTGTGATGACTGTGTCCAGTGCTAACAACTCCTGCCTCTGGCTTGATTCTCTCTACCTCTCTCCTTCTCTCCTTCCTTATGTTGGGGTTCTCTGTCTGGGTCGGTTCTTGACAGCTTCTTGGAGAGCTGAACCCCAGGGACTCACCCTTTACCCTGACATCATCCTCAGCTTCATGGCCAGGCGCAAATACACATACCCAAATACATGCTTTTACAGTCAACACATGGCTTCACACACTAACACAAACTAACACACACACATGCATGGGGAGACGTAACACAAACACCTAATGAGCGGGACATCAAGGGAAACAAACCCAAAGAGTTAACTCCTCCCACCCCAAGACCTTTTACCAAGAGACAGATCCTCCTTACAACCTTAGAAAATACTAGTAGGAAAGAATCGACAGACAGACATGCAGGCAGGAAGACAGCTAGACAGACGGACAGGCAGACAGACAGAGAGACAGACAGACAGGCATGCAGACCTTCAGGGAGACAGACAGACAGACAGACAGACAGGCAGACAGACAGATATCCAGGCGGACAGACAGACATGCAGGCAGGCAGACATGCAGGCAGACATCCTGATCTTAACTTTGTTTGTTTAAACTGGGATCTCTGCCACCCGGTAATGCGTGGTTTATTTCAATGTGGTGGTAATGAGTGTGCTTCGCAATCCCCTCTGGAACCTGACGTTCATATTCCCCAAGAGAGAGAGAGGCAGAGAGACTGAGAGAGAGAGGGAGAAAGAGAGAGCTAGAGAGAGAGACAAATACATGGTCATAGAGTCAGAGAGAGAGAGAGAGAGCATCAAGAGACTACCTCTCTGTATTTCTCTTGAGTCTAGACCAGGTGGAAAGGATGGAAGGGCCAGGGAAGTCTAGCCAGGTTTGTGTCAAAAAACACATATAGATGTACATATTATGGTAGACCAAAGCAAATTTATGATTGCCACTCTATGTGCCATTTAAGTTATTATGAAATGTCATGAGTGATATAGAACGAAGCAATTGTTTTGTTCTATATCACTCTTGACATTTCATAACAACACAAAATAGCACAAAAGGCCTCGCTCAAAAAAAGCACCTATCATCTCCTGACTATAATCGTAATGAGACTAGAATTCCTAGCAGATTCCTTGCAGATTCCTGGTTCCACCATGGCCGCTCCGGGACTGCTTTAGGCGCCGGTGACCCATGTCAACAGAGCCAGCAGCAGCCATTCAGTTGACAATACGTTCCACATCGACATTGCAATGTCCACCCCAGCCTCCATCGGGCCAAAACATCTGCTTTGTAATTGTGGTCGACATATTTGACATAGGGCCATTTGTCCGTCTTGAACTCACTTAAATATGAACCTTGAATGCTAAACTCAACCAAAGAAAGAAGATGTATTTTTTCTCGTATTTTCCATGGTGATGTTTGGGATAAATGCACGTTTGGAGGAACAGACGCTCATACGATGTTTGAAACTGTGGTCGTACAGCATACAGCATACAGCATACAGCCCAGAATAACAATTCCTTCAGAGTTAGTAGTAAAGTGAAAAATGAATGGAAGTTAGAAAGAATGTTTGATATACACAACAATTATACACAACAGTTTCAAGTAGCTAGGAAATAGGGTTTTCTAAATGGAGCAGGGTTGACCTTGCAATCCTGTTGTTTCCTAAAGCTAGTGGTTTGGGTTTGTGTCTGTTCTTAGGAGTCCATCATGCTTGGACCATTTGGCTGAGGATGAGCAATGATGGTACACTGCTGTACACATTTACAAACATTCCCATACACATATAGTCTCATATACGCACAAAGTCACATTGACACACACAGTTACATATACACACAGTCCCATACACACACACAGACCCATAACCAGGCAGTCACATATACACACAAAGCCACACATACACACAGTCACATACACATAGTCACATGTACACACAGTCGAATACACACAGTCGCATATACAGTCTTAAAACCTACACAGTCGTATTTACACAGTCTTAAAACCTACACAGTCTACACACACAGTGACATATACACACACACAAACACACACACACACACAGTCAAATATACACACACTGCCACATACAGTATACACACACAGTCACATATACACACATATACACAAACACACAGTCACATAAATACACACAGTCTACACACAGTCACATTACCACACACATGTTGACACTTTCACACACAGTCATATATACACACAGTCGGATATACACACACATTGACATCTCCCCACACATAACTACACACACATAACTTATCATTTCACTATGTGAACAACAAATACATAGAGAAAGTGAGAGAGAGGGATAACTTGTGTGTAAGAGAGAGAGACAGAGAGAGACAGCGCTAGAGAGACAGAGAGAGAGAGACAGACAGAGAGCAATAGAGAGAGAGAAGGAGAGAGACACACACAGATAGAGAGAGAGAGAGACACAGAGAGAGAGAGAGAGTGAGACAGAGAGTTTTATATATGTGGGTGATAGGACTGTGCATAATAGCATTATTTGGTCATCAGCACAGCAGGATCAGCAGGAACCTATTCTGGGGCTGTCTTGGCCCTACAATAGATACAGAAAATATTTGAAAACATATGTGGACATAAAAACACGTAAAAAAGGAAAGAGCTTAAACAAACACACACACACACACACACACACACACACACACACACACACACACACACACACATACACACACACACACACACACACACACACACACACACACAATGTATTCAAATGGTCATTACCCTGCTGCACTACCTCATCATATTGTACGGTTAGTCACCATGGACACACTCTCACCAGCAGATGGCTGTATTGTCTCGTCCTCAGAGAGCTTTCTTGGAACCTTCTCACACTCACTCAAACACACACACACACACACACACACACACACACACACACACACACACACACACACACACACACACACACATGCGCAGATGGATTAGGAGTACTTGTGGTGGGTGGGTAAAAAGGTAGACCGAGTTACACAACCAGGGTGTCTGTCACTCACACAGGTCCTTTTTCACCGATCTAACCGGTGGTCACCCTGCCGGTCAGATCAGAGGGGGGGGGGGGGGGGGGGGTGGGGGGGGGGCAGAGTCTACACCTTTGTCCAGGCAGTGACTGCTGGCTCACGACATGACTGCAGTAACGCGTCTGCAGTGCCATTAGGGGCTGTATCACAAAGAGATGTCCAAATGCTGCCAACTTATTCCAAACAGCCTCAGTGAAGCCTTTGTTTCCTGAACCAGGGGCATGGCCCAGGCTGTTAGTGATGGTGGGGAATCAGATATCTCACCATAAGAATAAAAGTGGAGTAAAGTAAAGTAGGCCTATCTATTGACAGCTACTTACGACCTCTGGTCAAAATAAATAGACTCAGTGGAAGACAGCAAGTGAAAATAAAGTGAAATAAAGCTGGTGCACATCACCAGCTTCAAGAGCAATTAAAATGTATGTGCTTGAATGACTTGAAGTAAATATGTCCAGAAGCCCTCCATTGCAGATAGAGCTGACATCCTATGTATAAAGTGTGCTATAAGCTGTTCATTAGGCTTAAGCTCCTACCTTCTCCATGTCTTGGCTTCTCTCATGTTAGTAGTACCTCTGCCGCAATTATCCTGCATAAAACAACTACATACAGAAGGAGGTGGAAGGAAGTGAAAGATAGACATACAAATATAGACATGTGATTTCATTGATTTCATGTAGAGAGAGAGCATGAGAGACTGACAGACAGACACACACACACACACACATACACAGAGGGGGGGTGCCGGGTGGAAGGGGAAACAATATTGTTCACATTATGACGTTAACATATTCAGCTTTATAAATTATAAAATGTATGTAATATGTCACAGAATATAGAGCTAGTGGGTATGTAATATAATATGTACAATATATCTGGATGGTATGGTACATTATATGGAATATAGAGCTGTTCGTTTTGTAATATTACATGGAACATAGAGCTGGTGGATATAATATGTTACAGAATATAGAGCTGGTGGGTATAATATGTTACAGAATATAGAGCTGGTTGATATGTATTATGATATGGAATATAGACATGGTTGATATGAAATATGATATGGACTATAGACCTGGTTGATATGGAATATGATATGTAATATAGACCTGGTTGTTATGATATGGAATATAGACCTGGTTGGTATGAAATATGATATGGAATATAGACCTGGTTGGTATGTATTATGATATGGAATACAGACCTGGTTGGTATGTAATATGATATGGAATATAGACCTGGTTAATATGATATGGAATATAGACCTGGCTGATATGTAAGATAACATGGAATATAGAGTTGGTTGATATGTAGTATGATATGGAATACAGACCTGGTTGGTATGTAATATGATATGGAATATAGACCTGGTTAATATGATATGGAATATAGACCTGGTTGATATGTAAGATAACATGGAATATAGAGTTGGTTGATATGTAGTATGATATGGAATACAGACCTGGTTGGTATGTAATATGATATGGAATATAGACCTGGTTAATATGATATGGAATATAGACCTGGTTGATATGTAAGATAACATGGAATATAGAGTTGGTTGATATGTAGTATGATATGGAATATAGAGCCTGGCAGGGACGCATGTCACAGAGCAAAGACCTGGTGAAGAAACGCATAGGGTTGCAGAGTTGGTGGTAGGCATGTAGACAAGGAATAAACAGGCGTGCTCTTTCATCACACCAGTGGGCTATTGTTTCCAAGCATGTCTGCCACATCGAACAGGCATGCGGCGCTCATTCGATACGGAACGCCACTTAAATCAATATTAAGTAAATAAATAAATACATAAATAAATATCCCCATGAAATAAATAAATAAGACTATGAAATAAATCCTAAAATAAATAAAAGAGGCTTGAAAGGAATACTTTTATTTATTTCAAGGGACCTTTATTTCATAATGCAACATTTATTTCACTATGCAACATTTGTTTCCCAGCTGTTTTTATTTCCGTGTTTTGTATACAAATGAGTGGGGCGTGGTTATCTCAGACCAAACCAACAGAAATAGAACAGCCATGAATCCCTGAACATGCAGCAAAACTAAATTTATGAGAAGCTGCGAAATTTCTAAGGACAGTAGGCTATAGTGCGTACTACTCATGGATAGACATTACTGTACTTCTCATTAATATACCTTAAAATACATTAATGGCACTACCATGTCTATGGGTACTACTAGCGAGGCAGCAAATTTAACTCACTCATTATTGGCGGGTTGGTCTTTAGTGGGTAGGTGCATTACCACCGCCTACTATGCTGGAATGCGGGCAAGTGGTCAATGCTGGTGTGGTAAGATAACCACACCCCACTAATTTGAATATAACAGATGGAAATAAATGTGGCATAATTAAATGAAAGTCCACTAAAATAAATAATGTTGCCTAATGTAATAAAATCCCTGAAATTAATAAATATGTAAATATGACCTTAAAGTCCACTTACATAAATACATTTCGAATGACTATTGTTTGCTACATAGTAGCTATTGCTACTGTTTGTTTATTTAACAATATAGGCTAATTTCTATTAATTTATTTATCTTTTGCCTCAATAATTAATTTCCGCATTTATTTCATAGTCATAATAATTTATTTCAAGGCCATATGTTTTTTTAATGAATTAATTGAATATTGACTCAAATGCCATTCCATAGTTGATCAATTGACCATGCATGTTGTGGGTTTTTGGTCCTCATTGTCTGTCTCTCATCTTGTTATCTCCCAAGTATAGCTGGTTACGGGGTTAGAGCCAAATTAAACATCACCAACATAAGGAACTTACTGCCTCATGAATACTCACACACCCACTTTGCTTATTTTTTAATGACACATAGCATGCAAACGTGCGCATGCACACACACACACACACACACACACACACACACACACACACACACACACACACACACACACACACACACACACACACCAGAGACCAATGGGCTCTTTATTAGGTATTACGTCATAGTGGAAAGAACATTGTCTTGCCCATATTCCTGTCTGAGGTTAACTGCAACATCCGTCGTCTCTTTCTCTCTCCCCATTCCCCCCTTCCATCTCGTTCTTTTGCTCAATCTCCATCTCTCCCACACACACACTTCAGTATTCTCCACCTTCTACATCTCTATGACACTATCATTCTCACTCGCTATTCCTCTCACCCCCTCTCTCTCTCTCTCACACACACACACACACACACACACACACACACACACACACACACACACACACACACACACACACACTAACACACACACACACACACACACACACACACACACACACACACACACACACACACACACACACACACACACACACACACACACACACACACAGGAGAGTCTTGCTTGGAGTAGTGACCCAAAGGGAGTCTTTCATTCACTCCATGCACAACATGGTGGCTGTTGATTATACCTCTGTGCCATGTTATGAACCTTTTCAACCCAGGTAGAGAGGGAGTCTGTGAGAGCAAGAGAGAGAGAGAGAGATACAGCTGTTAAAGCAGCAGCTCTGCTCATTTGGGATAACTTTACTACTAAACCAGCTCAGAAAGTCACACGCATTCAACGCAATGTAAATTCCTTCACTTTATTTTTTAGGTCTAGCCTTTTGCACATTTTAAGTCAGAATTGACTGTAATGCACAATGGTTGCTTGAATTTCTAAACTTTTCAGACCAATCTAAAATATTGTTTTTTGACAGCTTTTACCTAATATGTATTCTTTCCCCATCACAAATCAACAATAGCGTCATATTAAGAGACACCAAACACGCAAAGATAGCATACATATAATGTATCTTCAAAGGTCATTGTTTAAAATAACACAATATCATCTATTTGGTATTATAATTAATAGTTCCTAAGGCCTGCTGTTAGGAGATTGTACCACCAGGGTGCAAATAGCAGGCTTTGAGGTTCCAGTAATTGTGTTCCCTCATGGCTTCTGGCTACATGCAAAACACACACACACACACACACACACACACACACACACACACACACACACACACACACACACACACACACACACACACACACACACACACACACACACACACACACACACACACACACACACACACACACACACACACACACACACACACACACACACACACACACACACACCTTGAGTGCTTTTAAATTTTTAATAGAAAAAAAAAGATATTCAAAATAACAGACAGGAAGTATCACACATAATGATGCCAACAGAAATGCAATCAGCTCTACGTCTCCACGGCAACCACACCTCTATCCCTTTAAGCTGAGCTCAGGCGGTGTGTGCATGTGTGTGTGTTCATGCGTGTGCGTTTGTGTGTGCAGAAAGAGTGGGATGACTTTACTCTATGCTGGTAGAGCATCAAACTGTTGTTGCTGGAGAGAAGCTGAGCTGGTAGTACAGAACAGGAGAGGCCAGCAGAGCGTCTGAACACTGCAACCCAACAGAAACACTCTCACCTGCTGTCACATCCCCTCCTCCCAACACCGCTGGCTGGTGGAAATGTCAAGCAGAGAGCATACCACTCACGGGCCTACTGAGAAGCAAATGGCCAGCAGATTGAAGTGTCCTTTTAGCATATTAACAGTGCTATCGTGTGTGTGTGTGTGTGTGTGTGTGTGTGTGTGTGTGTGTGTGTGTGTGTGTGTGTGTGTGTGTGTGTGTGTGTGTGTGTGTGTGTGTGTGTGTGTGTGTGTGTGTGTGTGTGTGTGTGTGTGTGTGTGTGTGTGTGATCAAGACGAGGGTGAACCGAGGGAGGAGACACAGAAGCCTTGAACTACGCATATGGAACAACGTGATGATGATGAAGAAGATGTCAATGATAACTAGGAGGAAAAGCAGGGAAACAAAACTAAACAAATTAAGAACAGTTTAACATTGAAAGACAGTAATAGCCCAACAGATCGCTTCAGAACAGAATATTAAAAAAATAAAAATAAAATAAAGGGTCTGTGACATCAAAAGGCAGGAGGAATTCAGAGCATCTCAAATCAACCTCTCGTTCTGTCTGTCCTCTTCTCTCTTATTAAAACAGAAGGAATATCTCCCCCCCATTCCTGTTCCAACATGTCCCATAAAAACCCCAAGTGACGCCCCCCCCCCCCCCCATGTCCATCAGTCTTTCTCCAGCTAAGCGGCTGACGGGTTGATGGTTTAGTCCTTCACACGTTCCAGCCTGGACCTGGGTGTGTGGAGACTACTCCAGTCCCAGCAAGGTACCCCTTCCGTCCCCAGCTCCAGCCCCATCCCGTTGTCTTCAAGCTCCTTCGTGTTGATTGGCTTACGGGAGGGTGGGTGGGATTGAGTGCTGTATACTCCCGATACAAGGAACTTGAAACATGTGGCTGGGGTGCTGGGGCTAGAGGAGCCAGATGAAGGGACAGCGATGGAGGTGAAGACGTGCTGACTGGGGGTGGTTGTGGGGAGGTTAGGTGGAGGAGGAGGGGGCGTGCCCTCTGGCCTGACTACAGCCAGTCCATATGTCCGTTATGTCCATCAGTCTGCCAGCGATGCCTTTTCCATTTTTCCCTCCACTCATCCGCCCAATCGCTGCTGTCCGTCAGCCAACCATCTGTCCCTTCCGGGTGGGGGTCACAATGGATAAAGAAACTGGAGGGGAGGGGACCCTAGTCCCTTGAGGATAGTCCACTTTAAATCCAGTCGAGTTTTTAATACTCTCTCTTTCACACTCTCTCTCTCGCTCACTCATTCTTTCTAGCCATTCCACTCGTGTTCAAAATACTTTCTCTGTCACATGGTGGTCAACACACACGGGGCCTCATTCACACGTACAGAGTCATACAAAACGCCTCGCCGCTCCAACACTGCTTCCGCTGTCCATCCCGCTCTTCCTCTCACAAACACACACGTGTGTGTGCAGGCACACAATCACTCACTCTGTCCCTCACACACACACACACACACACACACACACACACACACACACACACACACACGCACACACACCAAGGCTCTCTATGATGAATCCGGGCGCCATTGTGCTATGTCCCATCTTCCTCCTCTTCCGAACAATAGTCCTGCCCCTGCGTGCACACACACACAGACATGAAAGAAGGAAAACAGAGCAATGTTAACAAAGTAAATTCATCGAGACAATGATGAGTTTACACATCTGGATCTGTACCAGACATGTCTAGATGTCTGCAAGGAAGGATATGTTCATCCATGATATGATGGAATATGTGAAGGAAATGCATCCAGTTGTATTTAAGTCCCATAAAAAGGCGTTCCAGCCTTGTCTCTTTGAATGACAAGAATAGACATTGCACATCTAGATCCAATTCAACCAGACAATAGATAACATCACATCTGGATGGATCAAACAGAACCCAGCAGTTGGGTACCACATGGGTTTCTCATGCAGACTCATGCAATGAGATCAACCACTTCTTGGGGGTGGTTTGTTGGTTTTGTAACATTGTTCTAATTTGACTCAGTTTTTCTTTCGTTATTTCTTTTAACCATAAATTTTTTTAACCAATGTGTTTAAATGAAAACAGAGTTTACACAGGATACTTTAACCTCTTGTTACGCCTGTTTTACGACCCTAGCAGAAATGTAAAAAAGGATGTGTGGGTATAATGAGGCACTGATAAGTGCCCCCCCCCCCCCATGGGATATGGAGGTAACTCGTCTCCTTCCTGTCAGAGCCCGTGTTTTGCATCTCCAGGTTGTGAACGGCTCAATCTCAAGGGCCTGCTTCCCCTTTGTCTGGCCCTGTTCCAACCCTGGCCTGCACAGAATGTTTAGTCGTTTAGAAAACACACACTGGCATTACCAAGGTGTGTTTTACAGACTCATTCCAGATATATACAGTATCTCACAAAAGTGAGTACACCCCTCACATTTTTGTAAATATTTGAGTATATCTTTTCATGTGACAACACTGAAGAAATGACACTTTGCTTCAATGTAAAGTAGTGAGTGTAAGTACAGCTTATATAACAGTGTAAATTTGCTGTCCTCTCAAAATAACTCAACACACAGCCATTAATGTCTAAACCGCTGGCAACAAAAGTGAGTACACCCCTAAGTGAAAATGTCCAAATTGGGCCCAATTAGCCATTTTACCTCCCCGGTGTCATGTGACTCGTTAGTGTTACAAGGTATCAGGTGTGAATGGGGAGCAGGTGTGTTAAATTTGGTGTCATCGCTCTCACACTCCCTCATACTGGAAGTTCAACATGGCACCTCATGGCAAAGAACTCTCTGAGGATCTGAAAAAAAGAATTGTTGCTCTACATAAAGATGGCCTGGGCTATAAGAAGATTGCCAAGACCCTGAAACTGAGCTGCAGCACGGTGGCCAAGACCATACAGCGGTTTAACAGGACAGGTTCCACTCAGAACAGGCCTCGCCATGGTCGACCAAAGAAGTTGAGTGCACGTGCACAGCGTCATATCCAGAGGTTGTTTTTAGGAAATAGACGTCAGAGTGCTGCCAGCATTGCTGCAAAGGTTGAAGGGGTGGGGGGTCAGCCTGTCAGTGCTCAGACCATACGCCGCACACTGCATCAAATTGGTCTGCATGGCTGTCGTCCCAGAAAGAAGCCTCTTCTAAAGATGATGCACAAGAAAGCCCACAAACAGTTTGCTGACGACAAGCAGACTAAGGACATGGATTACTGGAACCATGTCCTGTGGTCTGATGAGACCAAGATCAACTTATCTGGTTCAGATGGTGTCAAGCGTGTGTGGCGGCAACCAGGTGAGGAGTACAAAGACAAGTGTGTCTTGCCTACAGTCAAGCATGGTGGTGGGAGTGTCATGGTCTGGGGCTGCATGAGTGCTGCCAGCACTGGGGAGCTACAGTTCATTGAGGGAACCATGAATGCCAACATGTACTGTGACATACTGAAGCAGAGCATGATCCTCTCCCTTCGGAGACCGCAGGGAAGTATTCCAACATGATAACGATCCCAAACTCACCTCCAAGACGACCACTGCCTTGCTAAAGAAGCTGAGGGTAAAGGTGATGGACTGGCCAAGCATGTCTCCAGACCTAAACCCTATTGAGCATCTGTGGGGCATCCTCAAACGGAAGGTGGAGTAGTGCAAGGTGCAACATCCACCAGCTCCGTTATGTTGTCATGGAGGAGTGGAAGAGGACTCCAGTGGCAACCTGTGAAGCTCTGGTGAACTCCATGCCCAAGAGGGTTAAGGCAGTGCTGGAAAATGATGGTGGCCACACAAAATATTGACACTTTGGGCCCAATTTGGACATTTTCACATAGGGGTGTACTCACTTTTGTTGCCAGCGGTTTAGACATTAATGGCTGTGTGTTGAGTTATTTTGAGGGGACAGCAAATTTACACTGTTACACAAGCTGTACGTACACTCACTACTTTACATTGTAGCAAAGTGTTTTCAGTGTTGTCACATGAAAATATATACTCAAGATATACTCAAATATTTACAAAATTGTGAGGGGTGTACTCACTTTTGTGAGATACTGTAGATATATAGATATAGCTAGAGAGATATAGATATAATATATAGATATAAAGATATATATAAACAATATGATCATCATTTTTGATAGTTGTATTTGCCTGCGTGAGCCTTTCAATTATATTGTGGAATAACTAAGTGGTTCATCTCTGGGCATTCAACAGTACTCAATAGACTAGCATCCAGATACAAGCTATGCCATACAGTATCTCAAGCTGAGAAAATATGTTAGTTTATCAGTAACCTTTAACAATCTGCCAACACTTGGCAACAGCAGGAATTTGAACTCCATGGGCATGATTTGAAGAATGCACATTTTGAAGCCTGATCATTTGTCATCATTTGTGATCATTTTTGATTTGACAGTATTGCTGCTCTATCATTCAACACATGGTTTACCTTACTATAAACTGGCTAGTACCGGTCTAGCATTATTATCAGTTCATCATTTGTCAATGTTTAAGTATTTTTAAAACAATTGTTTTATTTGGCATCTCATATGTGCATATGCATTTCAGTATATTGCATCATGTATATATTTATATTATATTGATTCTTAGTTGGGTCTGGATATATATGTTGGTGCATGTGCTGCACCATTTATTTTTTTATATATGTCTGTATGATACACATGCAGGAAATACATGTAGTTGTATTGTAGCTTGACGTAGTTAAACTTGTCTCTTTGATCGAGACCCAGCTGTTACCCAATCTCACAACCATGGGGTGGGGTAACAACACACACATAAACACTTCTTTACCTTCTCAATCTTCTCATCCAGCATTCTGAAAAACTCCTGCTGGCTTTCTGATGTGTGAATACTGAGAGATAGAGACACACAGAGAGAGACACACACACAGACAGAGAGACAGACAGAGAGAGAGAGCGATTAAGAGGGGGAGAAATTAAGAGAACGATAGATGGTGTGAAAGAGAAGGAGAGCAGGAAGAGAGCAAGAAGAGGGAAGGCAGAGAAATAGTGAGAACGAGAGAGCAAGAGAGAGGGAAGAAGGCAACAAATTTATTATGGGAATTTTCCATTACACTCTGCATGCTGTGCGCACACACACACACACACACACACACACACACACACACACACACACACACACACACACACACACACACACACACACACACACACACACACACACACACACACACACACACACACACACACACACACACACACACACAGGCTGTGGAGGAATTTTAATAATAATTTATTGAGCATTATGCGAGTCTTTAATCCAAAAACGAAATACGCTGCGAGCCCAACTAATATTTACTGTGTGTCCGGTACCACAGTATGTTTCCTGTACACTGCCAAAGTCAGCTCAACATTAGAGAACTATCAAATTTCTTAGCATTAAACACTGTCACACTTATCTGTAGCGGTGTCCTAAGGGTCGAGAACACGTGACCCAAATTCTTAATAACAAACGGCTCTCTGTGTGTACACAGCGTTGATCAGTTCACCTGCTGCTGCTCTGATTGGCTACTTACTTGGTCTTGTTGGCATTTGCCCCGGAGACATCTTTGTGCAGTTTCCCCCTGTACTGCACACCACTCCTCTCCTGAAGGGCGGGCACACACACACACACAAAGGCCTAACTTTTATATTGCCCTTCTTAACACTCCATAACCAGGACGACATCCCTGCTGTAGGTAGTGTCTTGTACCCCCGACGCTACACCACGCAGGGGAATGCGTATCTGTATCTGGGTCATTCACAGTGTGTTATTTAAAATCACCAGTAAACTGTAGCTATCGCTTACTTACAAGCGCTTTACAGTGGCTCTAGTCCTTCAGGGGTTCAGAGGCAAGACAGTGTAGGAGCTAGTGATACTTGGGTTCGAGCCCTCATGTCGGCACATGCTTCCTGTAGGCTTCTATGAGCGAGATACGCCTGACCCATACCTGCTTCATAATGACATGATCTGAATCTACGGTAGCTCGCTTGGAATAACAGCGTCTGCTAAACAACCGAGGCCCTTTCCACGCATGGCATTAATATGTGTCTTGAGTGATCCGATCACAAGTGGACCGCTCTAAGTACGTCAGCTCACACCTGGCATTACAATGCGTCTCAAGTGAACACTTGTGATCGGATCTTACTTCCCCACTTTATAGGCATTTAAAAATGAACATCATTTCCGTTTTCAAAGACGGAAATGCGTTTGTTTTTAACCGGCGGGAGTTTTTTTATGCACTTTCACGTGCCTAGTCTGCTGGAAATGAAAAGAAGAAGAGGAAATCCAAACATTACAGACCGAGTCTATTCCATGGTAAACCAAATCGCCCGAGATGTTTGACACACTTGTAAAACATCTCTATAGGTTTTTTCAAAAATTTCAGACGTTGGACAGCTTACGCAATCTGATAGATCTTTATAGACTTTAATATGACGATGTTGGCATGCAAATGAGTAAGTACTTTCGCTTATGCAGAGGACGTCTGATGAGTATGTGCTCCTTCAATGTGTCCTAGACACATTCACGTACACACTGCTAAAATAATATGGCCATATGCAGCACAGACCACCTCCGAATGTGGTCTGAGTAATCGGATCTCAATGCGTCTTGGGTGCAATCACAGCTGTGCTTAGACCTGTCAACTTGTGATCGGATCACCGAAGACGAATGTTTATGCTAGGTGTGAACAAGGCCTAAGAGAAGTCAACAGGTGCATCACTCTTACTATAGAAAAATCCCCGCCAACAAAACACTGTGTGTCTGGGTGTGCATGTATATATCTGCGGTATGTATCTGCAGTAAACCACGTTTGTGGTTTCATGGCATGCACGTTACATGACTGCAAGATAAATAAAGGAATCTACACAATAAAGAAGTCAGGAGATTGGCATGGCCTCAGTATCAGACTTCGTTGCTACAGTGGCAATGTGAATGCAAACTAACTCAACACCTTTCAATTTTAGAGAGGAAGAGAGCTATCTCTAGGTGCAAGGAGAATTTATACAAAGGCATTTTAAATTGACTAGTAGCAAAGTAAACAAAAGTGATGTTTGTGTGTGTTTGTTTCCGGTTACGACTTCACCCTGCCGGGCTGTGTCCTCTCTCTCTCTCTCACCAGGTTCTCCTGATTGCGCGCGTTCACCCGCTCCTCCTCCCCTCTCATGTACTTCACCTCCTCCACCCCCTTCATCTTGTACTCATCTGAGGAGAGAGAGAGAGAGAGAGAGAGAGAGAGAGAGAGAGAGAGAGAGAGAGAGAGAGAGAGAGAGAGAGAGAGAGAGAGAGAGAGAGACACACAGAGAGACAGACAGACAGACAGATAAAGAGAGAGAGAGAGGTCAGACAGGGCAGACCTCCAGCTACTTATCAAGCTACTCTGCCAGAAGACGATGACCAGGTGCGGTAAGAATTACCGCGCATTGATCCGATTAAACAACGTCATGTTAAGCTTTGCTGTACAGCCGGTAGATTGGCGGTTGATTAGACAATTGAAATGAGGAGCCCATCGATTAGGAATAGAGCCAGACACGGGCAAGGTGAATGTCCATGTCTGATGCGGGGCTCTGGTGCAGCAGAGTGACAATTGGATGGTCTAGGTCACACTGGGTACATACTGCAGATGCATCGTGTGGAGCATGGTGACGTTAAAAAGTGGTGGGTTTGTTAGACACAATTGAATTAATTAAGCATGCTTTCAGAATAAAAAATGAAAGTGTACACTAATTGCAGTAGCATTTTGGAGGAATCTGTGTTATGTGTTCATATTTTATGTAATCTTATAGTTCAATGTGATTTCTTTTAAAGCATACAGTATCCTTTTTACTTTTTCAACCTGGACTTTATTTTGCCATCACTTCAGCCATGGCAGCCGCAAAACAGGCTGCAATGTAACCCTATGGGGCAATAGCGCCCTGTCAATGTAAATCCCCTTAAAGTGCTTGTTTTAGCCACTGATGGGATCAGATTGTTTACATAGGTGTCTGTCAACATCATGGAAAGGATCCCTACAGAGAAATACAACTTTTCTTCTTTACATTTTGCTTGATCCAGTCTGTTTGTTATTGTGTCTACAAAGTCTCGCTCAAGGAGAATTTCACTCTGAAATCTCTTTGTTGCAGGACACTTCCCTATTGTCATTACAATGTCAGCCCTCCTTCACCAAAATCTTGTAGATAACACTAAGCTATGGTTTCTGTAGTCCAACAAAACAAACTCTTCCGGCGTTCTCTTCCTGCAACAACAGAGTGAGAATTCTCATTGCAAGTGACTTGATTGACACAATAACAAACCCACTGGATCAAACGAAAGGTAAAGAAAAAAGTTGTATTTCTCTGTAGGGATCCTTTCCGTGATGTTGTCAGACACTGACAACAATCTGAGCCTGTAAGTGGCAAAAACAAGCACTTTTAGAAGATGTAAAATGATGGGGGGCTATTGCTCCATAGGGTTACATTGCAGCCTGTTTTGCGGCTGCCATGGCTGAAGCGCTCTCGCTCAATACTGGGCCTATTACAAAAATAAAAAACTGTCTGCATTAGTCACTTGGAACCAAAATGATTGGTAAATAGAGTCCATGTTGAAAGATCCAGAAGTTATCCTTTAACGTTGCAGTCAACAGCCTGGAATTCATTAGCAGTGCTATAAAATCAATACAATTGTCAATAATTATGGTGATCTCAACACTTTTCCGAGCTGTATCACAGTCAAATTCTACTACTAAGAAGAAAGGACAGTATGAACATAAGAACATTAATAGTACAATGAGAAAGCAAAAGATATATATACATACATAAAATCAATTATACCAAAAAAAAAGATAAAAACAGGCTGAGGGGTTAAAAGACCAATTAACACTGTTAAATCTGCAGAGGTGAAACAAGCGGCGGTGGACAGCTCCAGGTCCATAAAGTAGAAAAAGGCCATGTCATGTTTTCGCTCCAGCCACGCAGTAAGCCAGCCGATTTGTATCTTTGGCCCATGTCCAACATCAACACAACAAAGGGTGAACTTAAAGTTCTGGGCAAGACTTGATGCACCCGGATGTTACACGTTTGCAATAAAGCTAAGAACATTAAGACAAGCTCTGAGGCATTAGAACAGGTTAGTCTACCCCAAGGGCAGTCTTTAAACACAGTGCCGCCAATGGGGTTTGTGTAAATATGGGGTGCTTGGGGTGGGTGTAAATATATTATAAACATGACGCACAGGCCTGGGGTTTCTTGGCCATCGAGGTCCATTTTGCTATGCTAATAGACAGTAAGCCAAGTTCACTAGACTAATAAACAATGACATATTCTACCTGGTACATCAACATCTTCAACTAATTACCTAAACAAATCCATACTCAATTGTTTTCTGTGCAGTGGTAAACTTGCACCACGCTAAATATCTTCACATTATAAATATAGAGGCATTGGATAATAAAACACTGTGTTTTGAGTAATCAGCGGGGGCCAGGCTGCAACGTGACTGGCTGCAAGCATCCCTTAGGCATAGCCCATCACTGGCCTGATTGGTCTCTCTCTCTCTCTCTCTCTCTCTCTCTCTCTCTCTCTCTCTCTCTCTCTCTCTCTCTCTCTCTCTCTCTCTCTCTCTCTCTCTCTCTCTCTCTCTCTCTCTCTCTCTCTCTCTCTCTCTCTCTCTCTCTCTCTCTCTCTCTCTCTCTCTCTCTCTCTCTCTCTCTCTCTCTCTCTCTCTCTCTCTCTCGAAAGAGTGTGTTTGTCTGAAAGGTGGGTAGGTGTGTTGCTATTATGTCTGGGCAACATAATAAAGAACAATAAATCATTTCAATGACATCCATTTCCTCATATCATATTGTGAAGTAAGTTGAGTTCCAAAGGCCGTGAACTGTCCGAACACAGAGAATAAAAGAGGGAGAGAACGACAGAGAGTGAGCATGAACTGAAAGGGAAAGACAGAAGAGTGTTATAAAGGCAACTCTTTTTTGTCTCAGAAATGTAAACAAGTCTGAACAAGGAAGTACATTTCTGTGTACACACACACAAACTTATGCAAGGCAAGCTCACATGGACACAGCCATACGCACATACACACACCAGTGACGTTGCACAGGCCCGTCACACTAAGCCCTTCTGTATAAACACACAGTGCCACAATGAAGAGCCATTTCCTCCTGGCTCCCGCATATTAAAGAGCCAGCCACTAGAACCCTTTCTGTTCCCAAAGAAGGGGGGGAAAACAGAGACGATTAGAGAGAGCTAATGCAGTGTCTGGAGATATTAGCCGAGCCGTGTTCAGTGAATCTAGGCGAATGAGCGGTGCACACGTCACACAGGGCACACAAGGTGTCCCCTGTTACAGGCTGCTGACGTTCACAGTGCGGAATGCCAAATATGATGATTCACACACACTCACACATATTAATGTTTGTGTATGTGGACGTATGCATGTTCCTATATGTACTTATGCATTTGTGTGTGTGTGGGTGTGTGTATACGCGTGCATGTGTGTGATTGTGTCTGTCCGCATGTATTCTCAGACAGTGTGTTTACACGCGCTGGCAGCGGAGGCTTGGCGGTAGAAACGCCTCAGTCACTGAACTGACAGCAGTGTGTCGTCACTCCCTGCCTGGAGAGCATAGGGTGATTTTGGCGGGCGGACGTCTATTTTGAGAAGCAGCGCATCCGTGATGCAGACGCCGTTTGCTCTTTTCTCTGATGAGGTACCCACAGTTGTATAATTGGCATTAGTGTGTGTGTGTGTATGTGTATGTGTATGTGTATGTGTGTGTGTGTGTGTGTGTGTGTGATCATATTTGGCATTCCGCAAACTGTGCTTTGCTCATGGATTTCAGAGGCACCGCGATGTCCATCTTTGGGCATAAGCGGGGGGTTTTCTCGTCCATTCTCACAGTTAAGGGTCGAGTCTGACCCATGTGGTGTCCCTTGAAATCTCTTCCTTTAAAAAGAGATCAAGATTATTTTCCGCTTCCGTTGAGCCTGTTTTCGATTTCCCCCCCTGCTCACACACACTCTCCGCCCCCTGAGATCGGGCCTTGACATTTGCAATACGTCACACACACACGGCAGCCGGGCTACTGTGTGTTTACTCAAGACTACGTGCGCACACACGCACAAGCATGGGCAGGCAGCTACGCGTGTCGACTGTTCTACATCAAGCCCCCCTCGGATCGCCACGTGGTGTTCTGAAATCAATAGTTATTTAAGTCTAACTTACGATAGCAAATGACCTGCATTACGCCAGCCAAAAGGCACTGTATGCAACATTTCCCTACACCTTCTTTCAAACAAACCCACACACACACCAAACTGGGTCAGGCGTGCACACTTCCGGTCACTCAATCATCACCCAGAACTCCAGCAATGTGAGAGAAAACAGAATGGACAGGCAAAAGAAAGAATGTGTTAGGCAATGCATGAACACATAGCAAATGGAGATACACACAATGTAATGAGTGACTGAGAAGAAATTAGTGCCAAGCTGAGAGCTGAGGATACCGCCATTTTACTAATAGGTCAAAAAGAACTTTTGTGGTGCAACTTGGGGAAACGACTCATTTCAAACTGCAGATTTAGCGTCTTATATTCAGGATCCCCTTTTTTCCCCTTTGTTCTGAACTTTAGACCATGTTAGTTGGTTCCTGTTTTGTTCTTTATTGCTACTAGTGCAGTCCCTTGTTCGAAATGTGCTTGTTCTGAATGGGCAGATTTCTTGGCCTCTGGTATTGCTGCTACAGCTTTCTCGAGAACTGCTCATCCAAACAACTTCCCCTGACACTGCACTTCCTTGGTTCCCCAGCAATACACCTGCCAAGTGTGAAGTCGATCGGATGTTTGTCGAGAAAATCAGTCATACATACGTAGATACATACATACATACAGTGACTCCTTCCATTATGGTTAGATGTTGAAAGCCAGCTTGGAATGTGGCCCGAAGGCCGTGATTATGTGGTACATAGCAAGAAGGCTTTGGGTAGTTCACCATTTTCCAGTCTGGAAATGTTCATGTGAAGCGAACCTCTGTGACAGCAGAGGTGATTATGGCTCTGGTGTTATCTAGTTGTGAGGGTCGCCTTTGGCACCTGGTACGGAGACCAACAGGGGCTAGAGTGTGAGTGTGAGTGTGTGTGTGTGTGACATCCCACAGCCTGCTGCAAGTGAATTTAGGAAACACAGTTGGTTAATTCAACAGTGGACTTGAATTCATCAAACATCATGTTCAAATCATAACACACACACACACACACACACACACACACACACACACACACACACACACACACACACACACACACACACACACACACACACACACACACACACACACACACACACACACACACACACAGATCATTTGCCTGGCAACAATAACATGTTGTAGATGATGTAGAGAGCGCAGCCAGGCTCCCTGTTCAGAGCTCCAGTGTTTGTGTAAGGGAGAGCCTTTTCCGGTTATTGTGTGAGAATGGGGATGTGGCCTGAATCTTAGTGGCCTGAATCTGCCACGAGTGGGGCAGCCGCCACAACAACAAGTGGGTGCATGCACACCCACACACACACAGAGATCTGGGTTATACTTGCACCCCTCATGAATGTAAAAGGTACATCTACAGGTGCCCCCCACTTGTGGCTGTCTACAATGTGTTCCTAGTGGAGAAGAGCAGGACCGACAGCAGAACAGGTCACCCTGACATGAAGTTGCCTGGGGGTGTAGTAGGACATTGGAGTGGTGGGCTGGGGGGAGAATGCTAGCCATGTCAGCAACATACACTCACACACACTGGATATAATGATCAGTGGAATATGTACTTCCTGTCTTCCTATCCGTACAAGACACGCGAGGAGGGAGGGAGGAAGGGAAGAATGGAGAAATTAAGGGAGGGAGGAGGACACAAGGCCGTGACCTGATAACAAGCCACAAAAAAAGAGAGGGAGAGAGAGAGAAATCTGCAGAGCATGGGAAGAGGGAGGGGAGGAAGGCCAGAAGGGAAGAAAAGAGAGAGAAAGTGCACGAGAGAGAGAGAGAGAAGTGTGAGGGACAAAGCCAAAATAGATGAAGAAATGCTGGGGAACCGAATGAGCAAGAGAAACAGGATGAGAGGAGGGAGGGAGAGCAAGAGTGAGTGAGTGAGTGAGTGAGTGAGTGAGTGAGTGAGTGAGTGAGTGAGTGAGTGAGTGAGAGAGAAATTAGGCCCTCGGGCAATGAGGGAGAGAGGATGAGGATGAGGCTGAACAGAGCTGGAGCCTAATAGTAACGGTAATAATAACATCAACAGCCACAGCAGTAGTCTTGGAACACGTCATACCCCCTTTCCTCTCTCAAGGAACCCCAACAACAGCCATCGCATGTGATGGGGGGAGGGCATGACAGAGATGGAGAATTGAGAGGGATGGAGAGAGAGTAATGAGATGAGAGAGATGGAAGATGAGAGAGTTGAAACAAGACAGATGGAGAAATTAGATGAGATAGATGAGATGAGAGACATGGAGAGATGAGACGAGATGGAGAAATTAGATGAAGATTGAGAGAGACTCAGGTGTTTGGGGGAGGACCAGCTGCTTGTGGGCTGTCATCGGCCACGCTCATTCTGGTGTGTGTGTGTGTGTGTGTGTGTGTGTGTGTGTGTGTGTGTGTGTGTGTGTGTGTGTGTGTGTGTGTGTGTGTGTGTGTGTGTGTGTGTGTGTGTGTGTGTGTGTGTGTGTGTGTGTGTGTGTGTGTTCTTAATCCCCGTAAATCCCTGATCAACACATTCCCTTATATCACTCCGTCCCTTTTCTTCCATAATTTTCGTTCATAGCCCGTGCAACAAAGTCAGCTGGCAAGCTACCTACGAGCAGTGCTGTGATCCAGAGAATAGTCTGCACATGCTTCTCTACCCTTTATTTTGTGTTGTACTACATGGCTTTGTCTAGCTCCCTCTGTTGAATCTTTAGGAAAGAAAAAGGACGGTGGGCCATGGAAACACTGGAGCGAGCTTGGTGAGTTACGGTGCTGGTCACGTGGTCGGAGTGTAACATGCGATGGTTCCCTCTCTGGAGGACTTAGCATCATTGCTGTAGCGCTGTCAGACTTGCAGCCGCAGTCAAAGCGACGCATCGCAAAAGGCAGAGTGTGTGTGTGTGTGTGTGTGTGTGTGTGTCTGCCGAAGAACAACTTAATTTGTATGGGGCGCATGTGTTTTTTGTGTGCGAGTGTGTGTGTCTCTGTCTTGAGTCCAGCTGACCTGTGAAGAGGTCTCCATTGCTGTAGGCCTTGCCGCGTCCTTCCTCATCGCTGGGCACGGCCGACACCTGCTTGGCCGAGGTGCAGCCCATGGCCTCACTCTCTGGAGCCCCTCCTCAGCATCGCACTCGCACCTGCAAGACACAAACCCATGAGCCCTTCTTCCATTAAAAAAGCTCACTTGGACTATAGGACATTATTACTGCATGGGGAGAGTGGCCATCCATTCAAAAGCAGCATTTTGTTATTATTAGTTTATTTCACTAGCTGGACAACGGCAAAGGTGACAAATCTGGCAATGCCACCAGGCCCAGGTAGAGCAGCTCCTTCCAACTTTGTATGTTGACTGACTTGGGTACTGCAAACCTGCCTCAAAAATACTTTCTCGAATTGCTCGAACACAACTTTGAGATGTTTCTTCTACAGGCAGATTCTGTTCAAATCTACAGCCGATCAAATGTCCGCCACAGGATTTCTGAGGTCTCGTTGTTCCACAATTGTAGACAGTGATTCAAACAGGACTGCAGACCCCACAAGAGTGGCCATCTTACCCGTTTAACCCTTAGCTCTGCACATCTGCCCACTATATTACCCATGACTTACTTCTTTAGCCAGCAGCTGTTTCTGATTACAGCACACACAGGGGGATACGACAAGCAACATGCAGCCACCATGCAAAGCAGCTGACATGGAGTTAATCCAATTCCCCTGTCAGTCAGTCACACATCCCATGTAATGTCCCCTGTCAATCACACACACACACTCATGTTCATCACTGGTGCACTGTCCCCCTGTCAGTCAGTCAGTCACACATGCACTCTCCCCATCATAAGAGGCCTCATGCTGTCAGTCACAAGTCACCAGAGTGGGGATGTCAGTTACACAATCTGTATGGCATCAGTGACAAAGCCAGACGAAGCTGCCCGTCTCTCTCTCTGCACACACACACAGACACCTCAATAAAAAGAGTTCAGGGGCGACAAAAAGAGGAGGATGAAGAAAGGGCGCCTGATTAGTTGCCGAAGTGAATCGGTTAAAAGTGAATGCAAGAAGAGCCGAAAAAGGCAGTGTGGAACATGAGCAACGCTGACAGTGGAGACACCAAACAATACAGGAGGTGTGGGCAGCAAAGAAGGGATTGGGAGAGGGGTGCAGGAGGGGTAGAGGAACAAAAGGGATAAAGACAGTCTAGATAGAAGGAGGAGTAGACTGACAAATGTGCGGTGCTTCAGATGTCCTTCCATCCCCCAACCCCCGCCCCCGTCCAGTCCTCTTCCACCCACTGCTCCTTCAGAGCTCCTCTGAGTGTTTGAAGTTGACAGTGTTTACCATGTCGAGGTCACAGCAGCCAACGCCTCCCTGGTCACCACACAATGCACCAGGTGTACTGGATGGAGAGCAGTGTGTGTGTGTGTGTGTGTGTGTGTGTGTGTGTGTGTGTGTGTGTGTGTGTGTGTGTGTGTGTGTGTGTGTGTGTGTGTGTGTGTGTGTGTGTGTGTGTGTGTGTGTGTGTGTGTGTGTGTGTGTGTGTGTGTGTGTGTGTGTGTGTGTGTGTGTGTGTGTGTGTAAAGAGCAAGAGCACTACTAGGGGGGTAGGGTTCTCAGAACAGTGTATGAGTCCCTTTTAGATGGTTACTTACAGGTACCAACAACTCACTATAACACAAGATAATTCAATTCATGAGCTCACCTCTATTTAACACTGTGTGCGTCTTTAAGAAGGTAGAGCACAACAGTTGGGACTTGTGTAACCTGTGGAATGTCACCTAAGAGAATCAAAACAGTTAAGTGGAGCAATTCCAACGGAAGAGAGACAACCCCCCCCCCCCCCCCCCCCCCCCAGCACACACACACATACACACACAAACACAAACACACAACAGGGCAGCTTGTCCTTGCGCGACCTATATAGGATATCCATGGGCCAAATACATGGAAGGAGAGTGCAACAGAGGATCAGCCAGGGGAGCGGAGAAATCCTTGACGCTAGTCGTAGAGAAAACCTGAGCGGCCCTGGTGGATTTAAAAAAAACACTCTGCATGTGGGCGGCAGCAGCATCACTCTGAGGGGATTTGATTTGTGTGTGCGTTGAAAGTAGAGCCACACAAAATAGTGATTGAGAGCACGGACTATAAATAGGCCTGCTGTGGCTGCCGTACAACTATTGTTGCACTGTGGGAAACTACTACTGGGATATGTGGCAGCGCAAAACATGTAGCTACTAGTTAGCTTGCACAGACAGATGTACAAAATGTAATCAGTCAATATAAGCCTGACAATTGTGAGTTCAGGTAACTGTAGCATAGTTGTAATCACAGGGATCAAATAACATTGGGCTAAACCGAAAGCAGCTGCTGCCACTTGAGAAACACTGAAGAGAAAGCATTGTGTGGCGCTCGTCATGCCTGGTCACTTTCCCAAACACAGTGCACACAGCCGCAATCTGAATAGCGCGAACGCAGCTGTGAATGGTGACAGTGTCAGTGCCATGCGGTGCTCTCTAACCCGGTCAGTGTACCATAGGGGCTGTGGAGCGCTGTGTTCTAGGGTTAACAGGGGCAAAGAGAAGGGCCTCACAATGTGGCTCTATGCTGGCCCACTGCAAAGCCATTGGCCTGCCAGAACAGATGTGGAAGTGTGTCAATGGGGCAAGAATACTCTGGCGGGTAAGCCAAGATCCTAACACCAATGGTCACCCCCGCCCTCAGACCATCAGCTCTTCTCTCCTACACAGTCGCCTGCGCATTAGTGCAGGGATGCTGATCTGATAAACACGACTGACTGTGGATGACACTATCTGGCACATGCATCCTCTTCAGACATTCATACGAGCCATCTTGGATTGACAGCATTTACCCTGGACATTTCGGATCATCTCACTTACACACACACACTTTGGTTCATCTTCACAATATCCAACTGACGATTGATCATAAAAATCTTTGGTCAATTACAAAAATATATTCATTTAAATCAGAATTGCAACATCTATCAAGTCAAAGTACCAAGCATTTGCTCTCTATTGCCTCAGTTATATGATTGCTTTCCTCGGTTACAGATCATTACATATGTATTCACAATTTATCGATTGCATCGACTTTTTTCCTCATCTGCTTGTCAAGACAAAAAGCAAAAATATTTGAGATGGGTTCTGCGTATTTGTATTAGGTTTGACCTTATATCAACAAATATTCCCAGGAAGAAATGTTAAAATCAATAGAATTGTTATCAATTTGCCCTAATCCAAGTTTCACAGTTGTGTGTGTGTGTGTGTGTGTGTGTGTGTGTGTGTGTGTGTGTGTGTGTGTGTGTGTGTGTGTGTGTGTGTGTGTGTGTGTGTGTGTGTGTGTGTGTGTGTGTGTATAAAATAGGGCTTGCACCAGAGCCCTTGTGAACAATCAGAGCCTGAAAAGCTGGATGGGGGGAAGGGGGGGGGGGGACACAGACAACAGCAAGAGGAAGACACAGTTGTTGAGAGAATTAAAACAGGGCGGTGGGAGGTAGGAATTATGGACAGAGTTGTAAGAGAATATTACAAGTTTAGGGATGTTTATAGTCTCGAAAGTTTCCCTTTACTCTCTCTGACTGCATTGCACTTTTTCAGAGCAGTGGCCACATATTCACCCATTCATAAACACAGTCACTCACCGACGGCGGTGTCAACCATGAAGGGCAGGTAGGGTTAGGTGTCTCGCTCAGGGATACTTCTACACTTAGGAGGCGGGGATCGAACCAGTAACCTTCCGGTTGCCAGACAACCTGCTCTACCTCCTGAGCCACTGCCCCTCTTCCCTGTTGATCAAGTGCCTAGTCCTAGACAAGATGGGTGTGTCCGAGTGAAACCAGTACAATGGCTTACTGATACTGAAAGTAGCCGCAGGCTTGGAGACAGGGCGTGTGAGAGTGAGAAACAGAGAGAGGGGTGAGAGAGTACGACACTGATGTTAGGAAAGAACTGAGCAGTTCCTGGGGTGAAGAACCAAATCAGCTCTCTGAGTGAGACCCTTCTTTTTTTGGGGGGGGGGGGGGGGGGGGGGGGGGGGGGGGGGGCTCGCTGTTGAGACTAAAACGGTGCCCTGGCTCTTCACAGCCTATCACATCGTAGAACCCACACTATGCTGAAACACACTGTACCCAAGGTTCAGATGCTTTCTGCTGATGCTGAGTTGGGCTGCAATGCCATTGCACACGACGACTCCACAAAAATGTCATTTACGGCCGAACATCAAATACAAGATGGCAGATAAACAGCACCGCTGGCACTGAGCAACACCACCAAACCATTTTTCATCACTGTTTACATGCGTCCATAAACAAATTTGGCCTGTGTCTCATGACTGAGAACTGAGTTGATTTTCTAGCTCATATTCCTAACAACTAGCTCACAATCCTATCCACAACTAGCTCCTATTCCTACAAACAAGCTCATGTTCCTACCAACTAGAACATATTTGTACAAACAAGCTCATGTTCCTACCAACTAGATCATATTTCTACCAAGTAGCTCATATTCATCCTACCAACAAGCTCATATTCCTACCACCTAGCTCATATTCCTCCTACCAACTAGCTCATATTCCTACCACCCTAACTCATATTCCTCCATGCTTCCATTCCTATCAACTAGCTCATTTTCCTGCTACCACCAATCTCATATTCCTACCACCTAGCTCATTTTCCTGCTACCACCTAGCTCATTTTCCTGCTACCACCTAGCTCATATTCCTAGAACCAACTGGCTTGTGTTCCTAGCAACTAGCTTATATTCCCAACTATCAACAATTCCTACCAACTAGCTCATATTCCTAACCAAGAAAAAGTCCCCACAACCAGCCTGACACCAAAGAAAACAAGACGATGAAAAAGAAAGTACATTATGAAACAAATGCAGGGGAGCTTCCAGTATTTTCCATACCAGAAGCCTCGCGCTTTGTGCTTCATGGCACGGAGGTGGAGCAGCCCCGGTTCAGGGTTGTCGGTTGCGTGTGAAGGGGCTTGGTTATGCTGCGGCTCCTCGGCCAAAACGCAATAATATTTACTCTAACCTGGCAGTGAACGCTGCGTCTCGACACTTGTCCCAGTTTAAGCTCTCCATCAGGCTGACAAGGCTAGCAGAAGCTGCCAACGCCTCCCTCAACGCAGCTAGCGCGTGAGTTTAACGCGCAATCTAAACGCGTGCATGCTTTCGTTATGGCCTTTGGAAGTGGAGGACATAGGAAGGAGCTCTTCTGTTGGGCAGAATAGTGCACAGCACGTGTAGCTTACATGAGCGAATGCTACCTCATGTAAGCTACACATGAACACTGGACATGAATGGCAGTAGACAGCACTTTTGCATTAAGCGAACAAGACCATCCCATCACACACTGTCAAGGAGAGGACTTCATCATTCCAGTGAACAACAGGTTAGGTTGACATCGTTTTTAAGGGTTGACAGTTCTCTCAATGCATTCTGTCTCCTCTTTATCTAAACAGGAGATAGGCATTTGCCTTGTGTTAAATACTGCCAGGATCCCACGCTCGTTTTCCTTCAATTAGAAAATAAATGTACACATAAATACGCTTTTCTCATTTAAAGAAGTTGTGTACGCACTTTATCAGAAACTATGATAGAGAGATCATGGCTTTACAAAAGGAGAGAATTCAAAAACAATTCAGTCACATTACAGGAGTACAGTACGCCATCTTCTGCCATTATACAGTTAATTTAAATTCACCCTAATCAACATAGTTGCATGGTTAAGCTGTATTCCATTTTTTATGTCTGCTGAAAACAAAGAGAGGCATGTGAATTTAGGGCTGTGATATTCTGGCATTGTTCAGAAACTTCCAAAGGAATCAACAGGAATAAACAAATTACACAATGACATTTTGACTTCATTAAGTCTTTTTGACAAGTCCATGCAGGCAGCAAAGATGCAATTATTAGTCTGTGACTTCCCGTTATGTGATGCGCTGGACAGAGTTTATCAGCACATGGAACAACATGGAAGAACGGGGTGTATCCGTTACACATGACAGCTCAGGGTTGCAAACTAACCTGTGTTCCCACTTACTACGGTTGCCCTAACCAAAACTCGACACTTGCATTTCTGTGTGCATTTCCATATCAATTTGATTGTCATATCAAAGAAAAAACTACTTTAGCAATAAACATAAGCTACATTTCAGAAGTAAATTTCCAGAAATGCACCAAAAAAGCTCCTGGCTCTTTGCAATATGTCTTCCTGTATCAGAGATGCAAGCAGGGAGACGGTCCTTGTTGACCATTTGTGCTCTGTGATATGTGCATTGCATGATTTACATGGCCCGGTCGTCGTGATGAGCGCGGTCTCCATTGAACACTCATGCATCATGTGACCTTGCTGACGGTTGCACGCGGTGGACAAACCAGACCATACCATTAGCAATGGGCTAGGGTCAAGTCGGTTTGAATAGTATCATCTGAATCGCTAAACCCAAGCCACTGCACAATAGCGAAATAAAACAGTCTGATGAATATTCATTAGAAATTATTAGTGATGAAATAAATAGCCTTAATATCAATCTATGTATAATTGGCAAGTATGCTGCAGAATAATTGGCAAAGGCGCTGTGTGTGTGTGTGTGTGTGTGTGTGTGTGTGTGTGTGTGTGTGTGTGTGTGTGTGTGTGTGTGTGTGTGTGTGTGTGTGTGTGTGTGTGTGTGTGTGTGTGTGTGTGTGTGTGTGTGTGTGAAATAGACACGTTGGAGGTGGTACTGAAAATTATTTTACATTTTAAATGATCTTTCCGCAATTCTACCCATGGCTTGCTTTTTAACCAACTAGCCATAAATGAGCCTGGATATCATGATTCAATATCGAATATTGTGACTGATGTCCGTATTACCCTTTCAGATGGAAACAGCAGTGTAGTTCACGACGACCATACTGCACAGAGCTAAACAATCAACAATCCAACAGCAAAAAGTAATGAAAACCTTTCCGTGAATCAACCCTATAATGGTGTACCAAAGAGTGGAGGCATATTGGTTTCTCTAGGTGCTAAGAAAAGCCTTCTTAAAGTGACATATGATGCCATATCCCTGTTTGTTATCGATATCAATGTCAAGGCATCAGACTGTGGGGAATATTTGCATATATATTCTAGGGCACAATTGGAATGGAATCATTGTTCTGGTGGAAGAAAAATATTTTTATATATATAAAATTACACACATGCATGCATGCATAATTTGTATTATTTGATAAAATGATGGGATGCCATGTGGTCGCACTTACCATAGAAACGTCCTGAAAGTAATAAAATAGATGAACAAAGCTAATATTGACTCAAAAGCACTACCTCTTCAGACACTGAGTGTACCAAAGGAAGGTAGGTATAATGTTATCATCATCATCACCTTAAAAAAAAGGAGAGACCGCACAATTAGTGCTTGGATGCCCCCACTTCTGTTCTCTGAGCTCAATTTAGCAGTGAGGCGCTGCTATCCATCTCATCAGCATACCGGGCACGCTGTCTGCCATGGAGAGGAGAAACAGACATGTTCAGCCTAATGGGAATAAACATCTCTGGGGAAGATTATAGAGAGAGAAAGAGAGAAAGAGAGAGAGACACACAGTACAGACAGACAGACAGAGAGAGAGCCATGCACAGAGGATAACAGAGAGAGAAAAGGGGGAGACAGTGAGGGAGAGAGAAAGAAACAGTCAGAGGGATATCGACAGAGGGAAAGGGAGAGAGAGACAAAGGAAGAAACAGACACAGAGAGAGGGAAAGTCAGCGTACTATGGAAGTCATGAAAATGCACACACAAGCCCGTTTTCTAGATCCATGTGAATGTTGCAACCGTGTCATTCAGACCCACCCAAACTGGGCACGAGCTGCAGAGGGCACAGCAAACATAACGATACCAGGTCATGTGACGCGGCGGCCACTGCATGTGTACACGCCCTTCACAAAATGTGCCCGTCCCCTGTGGACTAGGTACAGGAAGACGGACAAAAACACCGGCCAACAGAAAGCACAATGACTGCTTTGGACCACAGTCTGCAGCACTGCAGAACTGCCAAGTCAGAGAGACAAACGGGACCCACACACAGTCTTGTGCATTCATCCCTGCAATGCAAATGTAGTCACACACACACACACACACGTTGATATATACATACAGCGTCTGGAATTGTTTTTTCTTTTGTATACAGCCACACAGTCGGATATGGCAACCATCCAGACAGAAAGACAGACAGCCAGGGAATCAGCCAGACTGACAGACACGCGGCCCCCAGGAGCGATCATGTTGTGCTGTTCTTGTACTTTCTGTACTGCAATAAAGAGAGCCTCGTCTGACACTTAACACCACTCCACGTGCACGGTGGCACCGCCACATAGGGAGCATCCCACACACACACACACTTACACACAATCCCCACATTAAACGATCACACAAAAGGACATCCTGGTAACCATGGGAACCACCATCCTCACAACGATGAAGGGTGAAGTCACTTGTATTGCATCATGACCCAGCACGGTCCACACGATCACTCAAAATGTGCCATTTGTGCATCCAAACAGACAGATACCATGTGTGCATGTATTGGTGTCCGGTCTGCAGCTGGAAGTGGGGACACAAGGTGAGGGGCCACAGTCGGACGGATGGTCTGGTGGATGAGAGACAGGATGGGAGATTATAGGGCAGGCCTAATAATAGACCATGATGCCTATGAGAGAGAGAAGCACCGCCACACACACACACACACACACACACACAAAAGACATGGATTCCGGATTTTTGGCAGGGAGGACCACGTTTCATCTGCTACCTGCCTGAACCAAAGCCATGTGTGAGCGAAATCGCACACACACACACACACACACACACACACACACACACACACACACACACACACACACACACACACACACACACACACACACACACCCCATTAGGCTGGGATTGAAAGCAATGGGGGGAGTCGAGCAGATATGGAGAGAGAGGGGCAGATGGAGGGAGATACCTGGAGCCAGACGGCTAAGAATGGGAGGGGGCTTCCTGCATGTTGCTCCAATCAGCGAATCCCAGGTGAAACCAGCCTATACATCTCTGATGTAAGCTGCTGGTGACAGCAGCACACTATGGACTACAATACTAAGCAAATAAACCCTACTCTCACACCAGTGTCATCCAAGCATGACGATGACCCGGTACATTTCACACGGGGCAGTCTACACTAGTCTGTCTGTCTAAGCGGCCCCCTCCCAGACACTGGAAGCGTTGCATTAAGGAATGCACATGTTATTGCTTGAATCATTTGGTAAATAACGCTCGGTGTCTGGGTGTATCCTATGTTGGCCAGAACGCTTCTCATGTAGCATCGAAGCTAAGGGATCCATGCGGTCTAGCCCACAATGTTAATGTCCATTTGCCAGTGTGAACAAAAACGACTGGATTCAGGGCAGCGGAGGTCTACCCTAGAGCCACCGAAGGGCACAGAGTTGCAGTTCGGTAGTAGCCTCCACAGCTGTGTCCAGCTGCGCTGCTCCGGTAGACACTGGGGGCATTGTTTGCCTCGGGGAAAGGGAGAGAGTCCGGGGGCAAAGGGAATGCAAACTGACTACTACTACGATTGAAAACACATTCCTCTAGAACCACAAAAAGGTTAACAGTCTGCATCCCATACCAATGATTCGGTTTTTTTATTTTCGAGTTGGTGATCGCCGAACCAGCGAAAAAATACAACTGCATGCTGGAAGGGAAAAAGCAACGACAGGACAGTGGCAGCCTGCATTGATATGGAAGAAAATAAAACGCAAGCAGACAACTGTCCAAAACGCGCCGTGTTCATTCAGACAACATGTAATAACCTAACCAACACATAAACAACATATGCTACGACCTAATCTAATAGCTGGTATATTTGTTAGAATTCAGTACCCAAAATATCGACATTACGAACCCTGAAGATCCAGGAAGGAACGCGCCGGGTAATCACAGCACACTCGGGAAACAACAACAAAAGGGAAAGCGAGTATTGATGTGAAATAAGAAGTACGTGTGTCTTTTTCCTGGCTCAAACGACACAGTAGAGACATTGTAAATGCAGTCTGTGCGTTTCTACTCACTTTGATGAACCGGTTCCGTTCGGTCCACTTGAGATTTGGAGGGCTTCACGGGGACGGTAGGGCGGGCACAGTGCTTATGGTGGAGTTTACCGTACAACTAAACCAACGTCAACCATGGCTTGCGTCATTTCTCCAGGAGAACACTGTTTCACTGAGTAATGCAGCCATCTTGATGGGGAGTGCCTATAGATGGGTGATTTTCCTAAACTTATTTATAAATCAATTAAAATCAAACTTTATATCAGCATAAAAAATATCAACTTAAATTGTTTTATGTCCTACTTGCACTTATAAATAACCTTTGTTCATTTAAATGTATTTTTATCAAAAAGTAAGGCCATGGATGTCAAATTGTGACACTAGTTAAATTCACAGGATGTGTCAATCATTTTATTTTATTTTTACTTCATGTCTTCATAGATCGATCATTTAAAATGAATTGACACATGAAAAAAAGAGATACAGCAAATAAAAGTAATTCCATTTTATTATATTCCATTTTATATTCTATTAATTTATTTGCTAAATTTCATATTTCAGTGAGCTCAGCTCAATGCTGACTGAGCCAGATTAAAAACCGCGCCACCCTCTGGTGGCCTTCGGTGGTAGTGTCCACCCCAAGCATAAATTGCAGTAAATTGATGTGCTGGTCCGCTCAACACTGTGGTCCAGCGAGAGGTCGTATTTTTTTCCCCCCTGGTACGGCTGGTTGATCAGTCAGCACGACCAGAAACGACGCAAAGCTATCTTGTCAATATAAACAAAAATATCTGGACAAATACATCTTTGTACATATACATACATCTTCCAGGTGAAAAGGCTTTGGAAACTCGTACCGCGTGTGTCAATGTAGGCCAGTGGACCCTAGTAAGGTGGCGTTTCTTTTCACTGGATGTAGGCCCCACAAAAGAAAGTAAACATTGGTGTACAAACTAACTAAACTAATTAAATAAAGTCAGTTTAACCAGTTTATTAAATCAACTCAACAATGATTATGGCTTCCCATTTGTAAGTAAAAGAGTCTGATAAAAATGCATAGAGAGCAAGATGAAGTCTAATTAGAGAGTAAGCTTATGGTTATGTGTAGTCTGGTCCCTGTAGGTTGTCAGTCATTAGAATGGGTTATGACAAGCAATCTGAAAGTGACGTGGAACCCAAACAAATAAACGCCTATCAGGCTACAAGGACTGTCTTGGGTTAAAGATAGTATCCCATCAGCCTCGCTACTGTCTACCTCCCAACTGAGGAATACTGTGCGTATTATATCATCTACATCCTCTTTGATCTGTTTTGTATTGTTGTTTTTGTAAGCGTGGCGGATTCATCATTTCTGTTCTTAAGAAGTCTCCCTTTTCATACAACAGTCTCTCTTTAGTTTGTTTCATTTGATAATTGTAAGGGAAACACAGCTGTCCCCCAGCTGGGTCGTACCACAGTCACAGGGGGGGGGGGGGGGGGGGGGGGGGGGGGCTGTTGGTCAGATGACTGTCAGAGCTCATCTTTGTCCATCTGCTGAAATGCGTCCAAGTCCTCCTGCCAATCAGCCATTAACTCATCCACTGATTGGCTGCTGCTGCCACTCGGGCTGGAGTCCCCCTCAGGCTCCTCCCCCTCAGGCTCCTCCCCCTTGTCGCTAGGATCTGTCCGACTAGACTCTTGAGACTCTGAAGGACTAGCCGTCTCCTCTGGGGGACTCGTGTCCTCCCCGACGTGGCTTTCGTCCTCCTCTGCATCTGAAACGCCCAACGCCACGGTGCTCGTTTGCAATTGGTCGCCGGGCCCCGGGAGGGAGGGCGTGGTCTTGTGAGTTATACAGCCTTTCTCTTCCTCGTGCACATCCACACCTAAAAGTAAATTAAAAGTGGTGAGATTAAATGGGTCTCTCCCTTGGTCCCTCCCCCCCATTTCCCTTCCCACTCCCCCTCTCGGCAGTCATTCCAAGTCAGAAATAGACCGGTTTTCATCTAAAGGCTGTCGGCTCAAACAGCGTGATGCTAACGGTGACTCATGGCTCCCACAGCAGAAAGCCCCTCTATCGAATTCGACCGACACCAACGTTATAATGTGGAACATTCGGCACTTTGGATGAGAAAATATTGTATGCTATCAAGACCGTCACAGGGGGAGTGGGTGACTTCCACTGAAAGCCCTGAGAAATGTCCTAGTTTGTAAAGGAAACATAATCCTTATATTCCTGCTAGAGGAATGACACAGAATTCATGCAGTTCTTTCTACAAGTTGAGGAGCTGTAGTTCAACCCAACATAAGGCTGCTAGTTCACATTTAACTCCCAATGAAAGCATCAATGTTAGATAAGAAAGTAGAAGATTAAAAAAAAGTAACAAAACAAAAATAACAATAGGTATCCACAGCTACACTGTGAATATGTGGCCGTAGAGCCAACTAGGCTCCATCCTGTTTAAGCTATAGATATATATCCAGGCTTAGGCCATCATTATCATTATCATTATACTTCTATACAATTCATGCTACTCTAGTTAAAAGACATTGTAGATACAGGTTGTTGAAATTTGTGTTTTGTGGATGATTTAAACATGAAGTTTGGATAGGCTGGTACATGAGTGGGTTTTGATTATAGTCAGATATCAAAATGTATTGAAAGATTGAAAAACATGATTTTTTGCACAATATGGGAAATGTGTGTGTATAGTGGTATTATAATTTCAGGTACACAGAACATCCCTCGAGAGTTTAGCAGATGGGGCACACCATTATTAGGTTCGGAGTAAGTTCATATATTTCATTCGTTCAGTAATGTTTTTGTTGAGAAAATAAAACCTGGATATAAACCATGAATCCTCTAGATATAAAAACGTATCATATCTTTTGTCTGTATTAGCCAGCCCTAGTTTTGACCGTACCATCGCTTCTGTCCACCTTTCTCACTCTCTGTGTGTGCATCTAACAGAAAATGGTTAAGGGGCTGATCAGCAAAATTAACCACAGATCATCACATTGCTTGTGAAGGGACTAGTGCACACTGTTCACACACACACTGCTCTCACACACACACACACACACACACACACACACACACACACACACACACACACACACACACACACACACACACACACACACACACACACGAAGGCCTACAAACGGAAAATAGAGAGATGAGGGGAAAGGGAATAGAGAGAGGAAAAGGAGAAGGAGAAGATGAAGATACTTACTGCCCTCCAGCAGGGTGCCGGGCAGAGGTTTACCTTTAAATATGGACGCTGATCATCCAAAGGGCCAAGTGGAGGATGTACATTTAAAGAGAGACAGAATAAGAGTGAGTGAGTGAGTGAGAGAGAGGGAGAGGAGAGAGACAAGACAGGAGAGGCACGGTTACAGTCCAAACACAGGGAGCATAGGGGGTTCAGGAAGTCAGGAAAGGGAGAGATACAAAGGCAACAAAATGGAGGAGGTGTGTGGGGTCGTGGTGTAAGCTGCTGGAGCGTGTAAGATTGCTCACCTACACCTTGGTACATTCAAATATATCTGGGGAGTTAGCTGCGATTGGAGCCCACCGTTATGAGTCACCACACGCACACACATACATGCACACACACACGCAAGCTACCAACAATCGTCATCCGCAGAGGCAGAATGTTTTTGCTTAACATCAGATGTTAAATCATAATAATAATAATAATAATAATAATAACAACACATATGGGGGAGACCGGCAGGATGCATGAAAATTTATGGCAGACGCCTGGCTCACCTCTGTCCCTGGCCTTGTCGCTTAGCAACACCTCCACCTCCCGGTACTCCTTGAGTGCCTCCAGAAGGATGTTGCCTTCCTTGTGGAACAGGAAGAGGATGGGTATGTGGACGTCGTCCGTGCTGCGGCCGTCCCCGGCCATCTGAAACAGCGGCGCCGTATCGCTGCTACTTCCGTCGTTGTCGTCTGGGGAGGACGAAGAGGAGGAGGAGGAAGGGTTAAGCAGGTCATTCATCATCAAGTCCGTCAACGCAAACATTATGCAGTGCCGCAGGAAGCCGCGTGGCCGGCAGCCTCTCGCGGTAATCCAGTTATCAGCGTCCTAATCTAGTCACAGAGTGTATTTCCTGCCCCGGCGCGTCATTAAGCGCAGCCGCTTCACTCACCGATGACGATGCCGCCGATGGCGCCAGCCTTCTGGATGTGGCGGGCTTTCTCGGCGAACATGCACTGACCCCTCTGGAGCAGGGCGATGCGGCCCTGCACGTACTCGCTGTTGCTCAGCTCGGTGCAGCCGCTGTAGGGTTCGGCGACAGTCACGAAGCCCCGAACCTGTGCGGGGAAGAGGGCGGCGGACAGAGACAGAGACAGAGACAGAGACAGAGACAGAGACAGAGACAGAGACAGAGACAGAGACAGATCAGGTTCTGTTCCTTGGAGGGAACGGGATTCTCTGGGTATACACCCATTAAAAGTACAAGTGAACCCCCTGTTTCGGCTGGAATTGGAACACTGAGATTGAAAAAAATGTGTATGGGCTGAGAGTTCTAGAAGGGAGGGGGAGGGTGTTATCCCCATGGTTACGGCTCCCACAAACTTTGGGATATGTTTTGGAAGCTAGTACGCGTTGCTGAGTATGAGCGATGTTGTGTATGAGATGCCGTTATTATAAGTGTCCGAGAAGCTCTCAGACGCAGCCATGAACTTTTACCGCCCGGCTAGACGGAGCTCCAAATATCCTCACACACCGTGGGGTTAAGTACGTCAGAAAAGCACTTTCAGACAATGCAACGTTGACAAAATGGTTGACGAAAAACTAGCAAAAACATAGGATTTTACAGCACTTCTTTTTATAAATTATGGTATTATATTAGCAACAAAATGGCATTGATTACTCACGATCATGAAAGACATACTGCCCCGTTAAAAAAAACGATTTTGGGTTCACTGGCACTTTCTTATGTTTGTGCACTGTAATCCATTATGTCCTGCTACAGTCTATCCTGATGAGCAGCATATCCCTACCGAGTTGCTGGCACCACTACACTCATCCATCCCTTAAATACGTCTGACGAATAGTCAATGAACTTCTGTGTTTGTCTGGGGGGGAAAAAACCAACAGATGTATTAAATACCCAACCCTAGCACTACGAAGGTTTACTAAAATGTAGGTGACAGCATGGGATGTCACGACTCTAGACGTGACTCACCCCCGTGGAGCTTTTGGACAGGTCTATTCCAAACTGCGCGGGGCCAGCAGTCAGTACCACTCTGCCAAAGTAGGGGTGTGAGACGATCTGGATGGCCCTCGGGGGGAGCTGCTCCTTCTGTTGCTGGCTGGAGAGCTCCATCATCTCCTGCATGAAGCGCATGCCGTCCTCGGCAGCCACCGCACTCACGGCCTGCATGCGTGAAGCAGCCAGCACAACACAGAGGCAGAGAGAGAAGCATAGACAGACAGAGACAGACAGAAAGAGAGGGAAAGAGAGAAACACAGATAGACAGACAGAAAGAGAGAGAGAGGGGATACAAAAATATTTGATCAGAGGTGGTATACATCTCTCTTTTCAACATTTGGAGAAAAAAACGGAAGAAAAGAATTGGACAGCATTGTATGAGGAAATGTAATTGCTTTCCCTTGCATTTCATTCATTTCCTCGTATTTATTTCGGTCTACCTATACGAGCAGGGGGAGCCATTGACGAGATGATGCAGCCGTTGCCGAGTAAGTGGATTACCTGCGTGGCGTGCTGCACCAGCTGGACGCGGCCATCCTTCAGATGGATCAGGCTCACTCCCATCCTTCTCAGCAGCTCCAGGTGTTCCGGGTTGTTGGCCATGAAGTCCTGGGCCCTGAGAGGGGCTCTGCCCATCCCCGGCTCACTGGTGGAGGTGGAGATGGAGGTGGAGAGGGTTGATTTAGGTGCATTAGAATAGTAGAGTACAGCATCCCATGTGGACGTCTTATGCCTCATATTCTCTTGATGATCAGGCCAATGAATTTTGTTTTTTAATTCCTGTATGTTTTTTTGCTTTAAAAAGGTACAATCTGTAACGTTGACACACGGTACAAAAAATGGGTACTGCAGTCCAAATTCACAAAATTGGAGAGTTGCCTCCGCACGCCCCCTCCTCTTCCTCCCCAGACTCGAAGCTCAGGCGGGTTGCCAGGTTGAGGACACGGAACGAACACGAGCGCAAGACGATCGAGTACAACATTAAATTGAGACGAGCGCAATTATTCTATTTGGACAGTGACAAGCAACAACGTGTCCTACACTGTAGGCTGATCTTCCAATACGTTTGCATTTTATTTATTGTTTGCAAATTATAAACCAGTTCATGTGGCATCCGTCTTGCAATCCTTCTGGGCTCTAAGCTGTCTCCTACTTTCAAACACCACTCCCAAGATTGTCCCGTGTTTTAGCACGGCTCTGGTCATGGAGCGTTTTCAAAAGATTTTAAGGTTGATAGAATCTAGTACAATCTCAGTTGATCAAGTTTGTTTGCTTGCTTCCATGGCTGCAGCACGCTGTGTTCGTGTGCCAATGTGTTTCATATCTGGCAACCCGGGTAAAAGTGAATCGTAACACACAGGACAAAACAAAAACAAACGTTCTGACCCAGATTGGACATTTCATATGGAGAACATACTGGCTGTAGCATTGTTGTCGGAAAAGCCAGTATTTAGACCTTAATCTCTGATGACATTGTCATTTCATGATTTAGTACAGTACATTTGTTATATATAGTTCATTTTAACTGGAGATTAGCATGGTGTAATTGTATGGCTAAATATGAATCATAACTATGATCTGGGGACAATTAATACTAAGATAAGAATGAGATTAAATGAAAATGATGGGTAAAACAAAACTGTTGGATAATAGTTTAACCACACATTTATAAAAAGGGGGGGGGGGGGGGGGGGGGGGTTACCGGTAAGGAAGGGGGCGGGGGCAACTCTTGTCCACGGCACTACGGATTGGGTCCCTCAGGTTCCGAGGGTAGGCAGGGTCAGGGAAGAGGAGGCGGGTGTTAGGACAGGTCCAATCGAAGTTGGTGTCGTCCAACTCCCCCTCAGACTAAAGTAGGAGAGCCAGAATCAGAGTCACCCTCATCCTTCAAGATACTGTGCCTGTTTATACATTGATGCGAATTATGATATAAAAAAAAAAGTTAAATATTTAGTACACTTCTAAATTAATTAGCGTAGATGTTCCAGTGACGATAAGCACGGGGCAGGAAGTTAAACTAATCTAACACATTAGTCTATTGAATGAAAGTATGTTCATTTGTTATTTTTTGGTATGTACCGTATTTTCCGCACTATAAGGCGCACTTAAAAGCCTTTAATTTTCTAAAAAAACGACAGTGCGCCTTATAATCCGGAGCGCCTTATATATGGATCAAGGCGCTCTTTCAAAATGTTTCAGTATGAAAAACAAATAAAAACAATTTAATAATAATAAAATGTTTCAGTACGACTGGTAAACTAAAGCCGCACCGCTTGCAGCACCGTAGTCAGTAAACACCGCTACTGTGCTTACTCACAGTCCCACACCACTTGTGTGTGTATAAAGACCCCAAAATGACACCTTTCAAGAGACACGCTTACGACGCAGAGTTCAAGCTCAAGGCTATCGGTCACGCAGTAGAATACGGGAATAGAGCAGCAGCGAGAGAATTCAACATTAATGAATCAATGGTACGGAAGTGGAGGAAGCAAGAAGATGACCTGCGCCAAGTAAAAAAGACTAAACAGAGTTTCCGAGGGAACAAAGCCACAGTTAGAGGACAAACTCGAACAGTGGGTTGTTGAACAGAGAGCAGCAAGTAGAAGCGTCTCTACAGTCACTATTCGAATGAAGGCAACAGCGCTAGCATGGGACATGAACATCGATGTTTTCGAGGCGGTCCTTCTTGGTGCTTTCGTTTTATGAAAAGACGTAATCTCTCCATCCGCACACGAACTCCATCTAGTGGATGCATAACGCAAACCCAGTCAAACGTTTGACTGCAGTATCTTCTATTCTATGCGCCTTATAATCCGGTGCGCCCTATATATGAAAACAGTTCTAAAATAGGCCATTCATTGAAGGTGCGCCTTATAATCCGGTGCGCCTTATAGTGCGGAAAATACGGTAGTTGTCATAATTATAAAACTTTTCTTTTTTCAGTTTCTTTAAGTGATCTACTACGTCGGCCTGAGAGCTAAAGGTACTGCCACTTAAGAAAACACATGCAAACAGACAAAACACAAGCAAATGACGACAAAAACACACTACAGAAACACGCTGCAATTACACCAAGCGTATGCATGATTCAGATGCAGTTCTCAGACGTGTTCATCACTTTTAAGGGCCATATGGAAACATTTAACCGTTTGGTGTAAGTGCAGCGGGTTTCTATAATGTGTTGTGTTCTGAAATTGTAAGGTGATTTCTAAATGCTACGCATGTGTTTTCAAAATGAAGAACTTGTTATCTTAATTGGCTTGTGTTTTGTCTATTTGCAAGTGTGTTCTTAGTTGCAGTGCGTTCAGCTCTCAGGGCCACAGTAGATCTACCCTCTTGAAAAGAAGCGTACGGAGGACTGCATAATACATTGTCTCTACTTAGAATATAATCTGGTATCCATTTCTCAACAGCCAGTTGCTATCCCAGTGCAGGCATTACCATCTCCATATAAAGCAGTGAAGGGGGGGGGGTCTTCCCCACCATGGTCACACTGTTTACCGTGGCGTTCCCCAGGGTGGCAGACGAGCTGGGGGCCACGGAAAGGGACAGGGGCAGGAGGTGGGCCTCGGTAGTGAAGATGTAGTCCTCCACATCAAACGGCAGATCCTCCGTGTCGGCGAATAACAGGAACAGGTACTTGAACATCTCGGCCAGGAAAAACGAGTCCATCCTGAGAGACAGAGGGTGAGAGGGTGAGAGGGAGTGTCTGAAAAAAACAAGACAATTAATTAATTTAAAATGGCACTAGGCCATGTGGTAGGGCACTTACTGACATACCATTAATACACAACCTGCCCACAGAAACCTGTGCAGCAAGCTGCAGCTTTTTCGGTTGTCTGAAATGATTCTTCATTCACCTGGCCAAATGGTCACTTCTATAGTACGTAGCTATATTTTTAGATTTCATCTACAAGTTTTAAAGACACGTGTGTTCAATATCACTAAATTTTGATTGGGATTTAACATTGATGTCTATGGCGAAAGGGGGTTACTGCATCAAATGAGTGCCCCCCCCCCCCCCTAGTGGATGTGTTACATATTGCAAGCATGATATTCTCAACAGCAAATTTCTGGCTTCAGCGAGATCAGTGCTGTATGCTCCCCTAGAGACTTTCCATTAAAGCCTTTGATTTATTTAATAGCCCAGCACCAAGCGCACCGACCAGCCAATAAAACCCCAGTCTTTATTAATCAATAAGTCCCCAGCATCATTGAACCTCATTTCAACCATATCCTTTCACCTTATATTTCCCTCCCCCTCCTATCTGATCTTTCTGTACCATCATACCTTCCAGGTTCTTTAAAAAGTAACTTTAGCGATGACCGGTTAGCCAATTGCCACAATTAGATCATTGTATGGGCAAGCCATCAGGAATCCAACTGTTTCCAAAACACACCCACAAAACACACCCTTTGACTTCAGTTCGATAACCTCTGTTCTTTGAAAAGGGGTTGCAGGGGTGTGTTGGTTGACCACAAGATTCCCTGATGTCCAATCAACAGTTTTACTTCTCCTCTGACACACTCTTCCTTGATTCCCCACCCTCTGCCCCTCTCCCTTCTCCTTCCTCCCCTCTCTCACCGGTCCTCGTGGCTGCCAGTGCGCACGTCCTTCATGGCTGCGAAGCCGCAGGGCACACGGGCGTAGCGGTTCAGGTTATCCAGCACGGTGCGCCCCACCTCCAGGTAGTAAGGGTCTCCGGTGGCCTGGGTGTAGCAGGAGGGATGTGGGGGGTATGGGGGGACGGTGGAGGAAGTTAAGAGATATGATGAAACACGCAGGAGCTATTTCTCCTTTAGCGATCTAAATCATCAGATGGCGTCTTGCGACACATGTTTTCGTTTTAACCTTTGTGTGCCACCACAGCAAAAGGGAATATTGTGCAATTTGAGTTATAATTTCAGCCTGAGTCACATGTTTTTTAGCTGAAATGCAGATAAATGCCGAACGGCAGCTTCTGAACGGAAGACAATTAACATTAAGCTAACCATGCGTACCTCAACATTGTACTATGACATTGAAAAGCCCATAATCCTCTGCGTGTTGGCGTGATCAATTACCTTGTAGAGGAAATAGGTGCTCTCTGCAAACTCAGGTCTCAGGGGGTGCTGGGCCCAGTGGACCCGAAAATCCGTTGTGAAGGCCTGGAGGGGGAAGGGCAGGTTTGGGAGCGAGGCAGTTGGGGTCAGTACACAGAGTGCACGTAAACATCACAGTATGAAAAGAGAAGAGGAACACAGTAAACACAGTGCTTTTGCCGCCTGCCATATGTCGTTTTGCAGTGGTTACAGAGAACGAATGAGACACACTTACCTCAGGGAGAAAGTTGTGTTTCTTGGTAACCTGAAACAACATCTCATGTGTCTCGATGGCGGGACGGATGTCTCCCTTCAACACCTGGCATGAGGACAAAACAATGCGGGTTGGAAAGACAATCTTGCTACCTAGACACCATATTTTCTATATGTGGTTGTCTGCATAAGTCATACATAAACTGCATCACCGTGCGGGCATCCTTTACTTGGTAGGGTGCTGTTCAGTGCAGTACAACAGATCATAGATATGATTAAAAAACAATGACAAATAAAATCCTTCTCACTACGGGTACTCATTCAATCCTCAATCACATATTTCAATCGGAAGGCTGTTGCACAACAAAGCTCAAGCATAGGTCACGGGCTTAGCTTTTTTGCACCCATGCCTTCAGAACGGAGGTATATTAAATGCCACGTGCAATGTGTGGAAGACCTCGTGATCATTGGAGTGGAATGGGAGTGGATGCGCTCTGGGCTTGAGCTTTGGTGTGCAACCAAATGGTAGTCAGGTCCACTGCTTGACTTGTGTGTTAAGCAGTTCCAATGGTCTTGTCTGGTCATTATGATATAAAATGGCTGACCTGAAGTCCAGGGAAGAAAGCCAGCAGTGAGTCCATCCAGGTGCGGGCGGGGAGCAGAGGCTTGTGGATGTGGACGTCCAGCAGTAGCGGTGGCTGGCTGATGTACTTCATGATGGATGCATAGTGCTAGGATCAACACACACACACAATGGGAGACAGCATCAGCCTCGTCCTGGGGCAGAGCCCCCCCCAGAGCAGGACTGGAGCCAACAAGGCCTCGGTGAACTCAACAAATATCTGGCACTAAGTAGTCTTGCATTTGGACTGTAGCCTAGAGTCAGCTGCAAAGGTACACATTTTAACATACTAATATGGGTCAAGACCTTCGAAAAGTGAGATTACATAATATTGAGTAAATAATTGTATCTGTGCACTTGTACTATGTATGTATATAAATTAAAACATAAATGAAGTACTAATACTATGATTGATTTTATCACATGCAAACCTTTCCTGTTTTCATTTATTTTATTTTATTTTTTCATTTTTATTTTTATCTATTTCCTGGTAAAATAGGCATGTTACTGACAACAGGAAATATTCTTAACTACCAAAGGATTAGGAAGTATACACAGAACTAGTGCAAGAACTAAAGGACAAAAGGAAACTTTTGTCCTTTTGGACTTAATAAAAAGGACTAAACTACATACAAAAGGCAGCTACTGAAATCCCATTGTGCAGTATAAAAGATAACGACAGAGTGTGTGTGTTTGATTATCCTCTCACAATGTTGAAGCGCTGCAGAAAGAGGTCATCTCCCAGGAGGACATACGCCTTCAGTAAATACTCGTAGTACGAGTCGATTCCTGCTCCGACGCCACTGTCTTCACCACACATTTCACAACGGAAGAGGTTAAATGTCTTTAAACACACCCTACTTTCATGAAACTGTAATTATCCATTTTGTAAAATAATCCAGTTGTTCGGTTTCAACTATCTACTAACTATCTCCATGCCTCTACCTGGCTCCATTCCCTTCCTTACTCTTACCTCTCTTCTCCCCTCAAGCCAGCCAGATATTTTTGACTGAGGCCGCCAAAGTTCCTCTTCCCTTCTCACTCGTCCTTTCCCTTCAAAGCCTCATGACATTATACCTTCCAGCATTGCTCGGACACCTGCTCCACACATTTCACCTTCCCTCCCCATTCCAGCCTGCTTCCCCTCTCTGTCTCAATCTCCCCTTTCCATCTCCCTCTCCCCTATATGTCTCACTCTTACCTCTCAGTTTGACTATCCCCTATCCGCCTCACTCTCCCCTTTCCATCTCACTCTCACATCTCCCCTACATTTCTCACTGTCCTCTCAGTTTCACCATTACTCTCCCTTCACTCCTTCTCTTGTCTCACGCTTGCCCGCTTTCCTCTCCCCACCTCACCTCTGCGGACCCACTCTCCAGAGTGAATATTGATGGTGGTGCCCACAAGATTGCTATTCCTCTGCCTCTTCTCCCACAGGAAGTCCAGGGCTCTGCGGGCGTGCACCTGTGGATGTGTGTGCATTTGCAAAATACTTTGAGTCGTCGATAAACAAATCTATATGGCACAGTCAGACGCTGTAATCCCTCCCACAGGAAACGGCTGCACTCACACATTATCTGACACAAAGGGAAACATCATCTGACTGAATGTCCATTGCCTTATTATCTTGTAAGTTACTGCACAAACCAGCCAACTGCTGAGGACTAAATGTCCAGCAGTGGTGTAGCATCTCAAGGAACCTCAAGCTTTTCTTTCAAAATAATGTGAAAACAAATGCATTTTTGATGACTGAATAACTCAGGATCATTCTTTGACATTTATATGTTGGTACATATAATAATCGGGTAATTACTAGGTAATTACGCTGGCTAAACTAGAATCCATTGTCACTGGATCCGACTGATTTATTGATGTATCTACTATCTAAATTCTGTAGATAAAACATACTAGAAATGTAATGATTTGATTATCACTGCATGGCAACCCCGTTTTCTGGGAGCCGTCTCGAGTATTATGGTCCTCAATGAGCAAGACTCCACAACTCCCTTAGTCAAGCCTACTCAGCGTCCATCTGGTTATGCTCTCACATCTAAAATCAGTACAAATTTAAGAAATGGACAAAAAGGCATTCCGAAATCATTCCTGCATTTTAATGAAAATCAAACAGGTATACAACTCGGCGTTATTTGTTTATCAAATCGGTTCCAAAAATACCAGTTTAAGAATGTTTAAAGAAAGCAGACAGTATATGGGGGCCTAGCAAGACAGCACGTTGGTGAGTGTGTGAAGAGTGATACTGAAACCAGTTTTACCTCAAACACAGGGTCCCCAGTGAAGCGACTTAAAGCAGCAAACTCCAGGATGATCGTCCCCGCACAGGCGGTGCAGGTGTCCGTTTCTGTGCCTGTCCGGGTCTCAGGACCCCTGACCCCATATTTCAAGTTGACCTGTGTCAAAGAAATGACAGCATTGGATTATCATCATGGTTCAGAATAAATGTTTGGGTAGCAGCAATAAATCCTACATCCAAGATGTGTGAAACATTGAATGATTCCACAAGCATGTCATTGTGTTGGCCACATCGCCACCCCTCTCTTACATTATTTTCCAATAAAAGGGATACCCCAGACTTGTACCAGAGTTTCCAACAATGATATTAGTTACTTTCATCTACATGTTATTGTTATTTTTAATCGACTGGAATTAAAATATTGTTCTGCGGTGCCTTGAGAATTTTTTTTTTAAGCATCTGGTCGATAGTTGGTTCAAGTATTTAACAATTCTTGATAAATATTTATAATCCTAGCTGGCTGTGGCCCTACCTCTGCATCTACGAAATGTATTAAAAACAACTCTCAACCATTAGAAGGAGAAAGGAGACAAAACAACACAGCATGTTGGCTACTCTCCAAAGTCTAGTTGGCTCCTCCCCAACTAGACAGTTCTGGCTTGTAAAAGATTCTCACCCTGGGATAAGGGAGGCCGCTGCTAGTGTTGAAAGCAGGCAGCAGTCTATGTCCCAGCTCTTTGGCCATGTGCAGGAGCTCGTCTTGGTACCACAACATGTGCTGTCCGCCCTTCTTCAGCATTATGGCCATGGAGTGGCCTCCCAGCAAGCCCCTGAATACATGTAACACACACACACACGCACAAAACGAGACAAAACAGTCAAACATCACGGCTTAAAATGGATTCACTTGCCAGACCTCAGAGTAGAATTAGTCATTTTCTCACCCCAGCACACGGATGTTGGTTTCGAACACAGACACCACGATGTCATTGTCGAGCTTCACATCGGACAAGACTCGCCGCACTGCAGCTTCAAACTCTGTTGTCTTGTTCAAAACCTGGGTATTGGCGATAAGGTGAAGATGCTTACAATGTATAGACCTACAGTATGTGACAATAACACTCAAGATATATGTGTATCAAAAAACATATTTTGTGCATTCTGTGAAGTAGAGTTAATGTGTTTGCATTTAAATGGGGGCAGTGTTTTCTTAAGACTATAGGCTGCCTATTTCCTTCCATTTTGTATCACCTCTTTGCACTCTGTTTGGTAATATGCATAATAAAACACTGTAAAGAGGCAGCAACTGAAGAAAAACATCCAAACAGGTACTTACCACTAGGGTGTCCAGAGTATCGATCAAGGTGAGAGAGAACCTAAAAAATAAATAGAGAAAGCTTAGACTCTGGGGCAGGATAGTTTAGTTCCACTACCTGCCTCGTTCAACTGTCAGCCTAAAGATTCTGGGTTCGATCCCCAATGTCCACATCATTACCTGTGGGTATCCTTGAGCAAGAAGCCCAACTTTTACCTGCCTTCTTGAGTGACATGAATCTGTATTGACAGAGTTGCTTTACAAAAAGTGACTTAAAGTAAATAGTCACTGTTGGTCGTAACCGGCCTGATGCCTTGAGACAATATAATTCTTCCTTAACATAGGAGCCACTTGTCTTCTTCTGAAGAAGAGAAGTGATGTCTTAGAGCCTGCCAATAGCTTGTGTACTACACCTCCTTTGAGCTCAGCGGCTTCATTTATTTTATTCCGCAGTTATGTACACTATGGCATATCTGGAGTTGAGAGGGAAAGCAGGCATTCAACCATGAACCAACCTATATTTTGGTGCTTTGTGGAAAGACACTACACACCTTTTAGTTTTTTTTACTGTGTTTACATTTCTCACGTCCATTTGCTAATCGCCACACAGCTAATCATACACGCTTCAGTGCATGTTTAAAAGCAAACAGTCATGCCCCTTTCAGGCTCAACAATTTTAATTAGTTTTTGACCACAAACCGGCGGTTCCATGTTTTCTATGGCTTTCTCTAACCCAATAACATCTAACAGCTAAGCTTGAAAACGTAAAGCTTGACCAATAGTACCCACACAGCGAGTCTTTGAGAACATACAAAGAGAACTGGCTACTCACATGCCAAGTGCATCGTCCACATCGCCCCGACTGGGCTCCAGGCCACGGATGCGACCTCTGCATGTTAGAGGCATTAACTCATCCGCTGGGTAAGCATGGTCCTGTGCAGTGTGCGCATATACAGACACACAAAGAAGCACACAAAGAAGAAAAAAAGAACAATAAATCATTTGGTGGCATAGTAGGTCTTTCTCAGCCCACCGCTACACATTACACCATCTAAACTAACACCAGAGCAGACTAATGACATTGAAACGTCATAAGCCCGTTCTGTCTTGATGATGGAGTTACTTTAAACAAATAATCAATTGATACTTGACTACGAATTGTTGTACAACTACGACCCTTGTTCAGTGTTTCAGACCAAAACAAAGATTCATATATAAGAACATTGCTTTGTCCTCATTTCCATTAAAAGGTCATTTAGAGATGCTTTTATCAAAAGCGACTTTAGTTATTGTGAATGAATGAAGAATGTAGGGGTTAGGCATCTCGCTCAAGGCTGTAGACATTCGGGATCGAACGCAGTACTTTTTGCTAGGGAGTAAAAACACTGTAGCCACTAAAACATTTGTTTAAGTATAGAATGGCTTTTCAAGGAAAGGTCCAAGAACCAAATGCCCATAGCATCAACATACACTAGGTCCAGCAGAGAGACCAGTTCATTTATTCCCTTCACCTTAAAAGTGTCACGCTGCTTGCAATGTCAAGTGCGACGAGGTTGAGGGTACTTTACTTACCATGTAATTCTGATAAGCATGGTCAAACATCTCAACTACTTGGTCCCTTTGGATAAATAGAAAACAACAAGTCAGCAAGCAAGACGGAGACATCCTCTATTAGTTAAGAGCTTGTCTCATGTGAAGCTCTAATGACCCACTGCACCCCCCTACTCACCTTAATTTGTGTCTCTCCTCTCTGGACATAGCTAGCCCTTGGCCGAATAGGAACGCAAGGACCAGCAAGTGTAACCGCATGGGGAACATTTTTGAGGGCATCCAACTGCACAGTGATATACACATTATTGTGGTATGGGCTGGCAGATAATTAATCAATAAGCCAGCAACTGTGCTTTTCTAGCAAATGTCAGGAGATCCATCCGAGTTTGTTGCCATTAGTCCTTTTTTATTCCAGTCCAAGGGATCAAGTCTCTAACATTCGGTGTTCACGAATAACCTGATGCAGCACTTCAGTTTCCAAAAGCCTCATTATGATTAATCACCTTCATCATAATGTTGGTATTTTAAGACTCAATCCGTTGCTTTTTCTGAATCTTACTGGAATTAAGGCAGTCGCAGATTTTATAGTAATCCCACTATGGTGTACATCAGGTAACAAGTTGTAGGTAAGTGTCTGATAGTTTTTGATCCCGCTATTTCAACAAGAACACATGTATTGCTATTGGCAGTTACACCAGGAACTCCGTGTGTACTTACGGGTCACACCTGTTTACTTCCCAAACACGGTCACCTGCAATCTAAACATAAAGCATGACACGTCGGCATGTCATAGACAACGGATTTAACAACTCCTACCTCTGTGACAAGTACAAACTAAACTGTCTCCATTTAAACGACAAGATATATCCGTAGACAGTCGCATTATTAAAAGTGCTGTTTCCATCTCGTCTGTTTATACGTAACGTTAACGTTACAACTCTCCTGAAATACGTTGACTTCACCTGATCGCCGTCATTAATGAAACCCTTTAAAAAAGGTCCAAACAAGTTGCGTCGTTCATCACCATTTCAGACATTTCTGTCACTGATAGAAAGACATATTTGAAACGCGTTTCCTCCTTTTACTGATATTTCACTCAGCCTATGGTTAGGTTGTGTTGATAGTTAGCCCCGCTAGCTAACAACTGGACCCGCTGTGTCTTAAATTATCCAAACGCACTTTAAATCGTCCATGGGGAACAGCAGGCGTTATTGCGAGGTAATTTTCCTTAAAGAAATATCCAGTGGATAACTTTGACAACGCTTTGCGACATGAACAGAAACCCCAGATATGCTATTAACCTAATCTAGCATATTAGTCGTGCGAAAACGTCACAGCAGCATCCGCATCCGGAGCGACAGTCCCACCCACATACGTGTTGTCAACATCTCTTTAGTTTGTGTTTTGCCATTCCTAGAAAAGTTATTAATATATTATGGACTTACGTTGTGAGCGTAATTAATCGTGCAAACTGCTTAAAGCCTTTGGGAGCGCCATTTAAACAATAAACCCCCTTCTTATCGTCTCTTTTTATAATCTAGTGAAACCTACATGTCCCGTGAGCCTTTGTTCCAATGACGACACAGAGCAAGTTGGAGTCATATGACTTATATCTACAAATTCTTCCCGAGCAGGAGATTCTGGATAGAACAGGTCCCGAACAACTTTGATACAGACGAGCTCGATGTCCACACTGCAAACAGGTAAGGGATTGTACTATAGTTGTATTCGTTTCTTTGTTCATTTTCAAAACGCGTCTTTCTGAATATGTAATGATAATTTTAGCTTTAAATACATGGTGAATTGCATGCAAGAGACTTACATCTATATGCACTTATAGGCATTATATGCGGATACATTGAATTCCCAGTAGAGTAGAAGCTCTTCTTGAATTATCCTTATTTCTTCTATTTTATTAATTTAAATCACTACAATCTATATTACAAATGTAAACCCATCACCAAGACTCATCACTGTTTTATGAATAATTAGACATTTGTAATGGTAATTAGACATTTGTAATGGTAATGACAAATACCGTGCAATATGTAATGGATATTGCACCTTTTAGGTCGTGTCTCTCCCACAGAAATGGCCTCCACCAGACTTACTGTAAATCTAACTGGACTTGTTACAGCCACATTTACCCCTCTTACGTCAGAAGGGTAAGTAAAGTGGTAGGGTTCTTTAAACCCTCCTCCTTTAAAGTATTTAGATGTGTACGCATTTGAGCGTCCATTCCTGGTAAAAATGGGTTAAGAAAAAAAAAAAAGTTGAATTGAGAAGTGGTATCTAACTTGCTTTGGTCTTAAAATGTGTGGGCATGTTAAGCTCTGTAGACAATCATAACAATTTAAGTATATCTGTCTCAGTGCCTTAATGACTGACTTTTTGTATATTGCTTTTACTCAAAACAGTGAACTGAACTTATCAGTGATTGGACCTTACGTAGACTACTTGATAAAGGAGCAAGGTGTACGTAACATTTTTGGTAAGTTCATCATTTGTTTAGTTGTCTGTGTATCATTAATCTAGATGGGTATAAGTTACTTTATCAATTAATAATTAATGCTTAATTAATGTTTTCACTTCGTGTATTTAATTATGTAAGCATTGCATATTGTGCTTCATTGCAACAAATGTCATGTAATGTCCTTGATCTATTATTGTGATTCTGTAACTAATGCAGGGGCGTACGAGTGAGTTAGAATCTGGGGGGGACACAAATAGGGGGGTTCGGGGGCATGGTCCCCCGGAAAAAAATAAGAATATATCTATATTTAAAATAAAGCACTTAAATGCTCATTTCTGGTGACTTTTGGGAACATAAAGCACTAATTACTGTGGTTGTAAGAGGGTCTGTGCAGTGACAGAAGATGGAGGATACTGGGAGGGGAGATTATAAAGAGGGGTGTACAGACAAGAGAGACGGGGTATAATATAAATAAAACCAAAACGACTATATACCATATACATAATATACTTCATTTAATATAGGACATACATATGAAAATACTACACAAACAGTACATTATCAGAGAGTGGTGATGGACAGAGGCTGTGACAGAGCCTGGTGATGGTGGAGAGAGACTGTGGCAGAGACTGGTGATGGTGAAGAGAGACTGTGGTAGAGACTGGTGATGGACAGAGGCTGTGGCAGAGCCTGGTGATGGTGGAGAGAGACTGTGGCAGAGACTGGTGGTGGTGGAGAGAGACTGTGGTAGAGACTGGTGATGGTGGAGAGAGGCTGTGGCAGAGACTGGTGATGGTGGAGAGAGACTGTGGCAGAGAATGGTTCTTAATTGAAGGTCTTAGTTGATAGTTTGCTGAGATGGACTGCTCGCACTCTTGCTCTATCTAAACTATCCAACTTCTACTGATAGATGTGACAGATTGCAGTGCTGTTTAAACGGGTCTGCGATATTGTGCTCCATAGACATCTGCATGTTAACTCATATATGTGGTAGAGGCATTTGTTTTCTTTGACTATACGTGGCTACTTTACTCAGGATTGTTTGTCACACATGTAAACTACCTCAAGCCAGTGATGTTTGACAGACCATTTCATCTCATAAGCACATGGGGTTTATTATGTCTGTTTTTATATCAGTTTAATTAATAAGGTGACGAGTGGATTTCACTCACAGAGTACCTCACTGCTCTACATCTGATATAACTGTAATGTTTAAGATGTAATGTAAAGATTTACGTTGTAATCTACTGAGAAGGAGGATAAGTGTATGTTCAGTTAATGAGTAACTGGGGTCGGGGACACAGGGGAGGTGCCTAATTTCTAGGCCCGATGGTGCATAGGGTGTTGTGATTGGTCAGTTTATGTAGGAGGAATCCATGCATTTTGGAAATATAACATGAAGCCTGATCCAAAATGGGAGTTATTTACAAACCAAGTCTATCTTTCAAACTTCAGCTTTCTTGACCTCTCTTATTTTGTTAGTGTTCTGTTTATCCACGACGTCAGTCGTCCTACACTTGTGAGCTATCTGTCATATTTCATTACCTGTGTCTCACTTGGCCCTGACACTCCCTGTTCTGCCATCCCTCATCTCGCATCTAGGAAAGCAACAAATGTTTATGAACACTGAACTGGCTTCAATACGAACTCTGATGACATGCCATAGGCCTTCTTTTATAAATACTTTTTACAATAAGAATTTTTTAATTTAAATTCCATGTCACAATATACCATATGGATGTCACTGATGGAGCTCAACTTATTTATTAATATGAATCCAAACAGGGAATTATTCATTTAAAACACTACTATAATAATTAAGAACAGATCTACACTAGCTGCTAGTTGATGATGTAGCTAGCTGTACATGTATGGCTACTAGTTAGTTAGCTAGCTAGCTAGTAGCCATCCATCCAATGTACAAGCTCGCCCTCCTCTCTCCTTTCTCCTCCTATGACCTGCTGGTCATCCTCTGTCCTCTTCCTCTTAAAATATTTAAGGATGCTCATCTCTCTGAAAATTTTTGATTAATGTTACCATTAAATCGTTTATAGGCACGAAGCAATGGCACATACACACAATCTTGGCTGATTATCAGCTATGAGAGCATATAGTTAGCTAGCTTGTTTTTCACATATTTTGTAGCTAGCAAATGTATGCATATTTCACAGTTTCATAAGCTAAATTATTATTTTCATAACTAAATTGTTGATCAATCCGGAAACCAGCAATTTCATGAAGTACAATATCCTACGTCAAATAATTTAGGTTGTGCGAATGCGAATCTGAAAAGAAATCTAGGTTGTGAGAACCAAGTCTAAACGTTCTAGAGACAATCACCTCACGAGTCACATCATCCAAATGAATCCATTCCGTTTTCATTGCGCGAGAGTAGCCACCTCTCTGAAACTCCATACCAGGTTTTTCCGCTTGCTACCTTGCAGCAACACGTACTTGGCTGTTGTCAAGGCTGAAAGTAAACAGTTGAGCGAGCTCCCCTGACCTATCTACGTTTACGATAGCTACTGTCGATCGCCGAAATCGGCGGAGACATGCAGGCAACGTGAAATATAATGAGATTAGAAAAAGTAGGGGGTACAAACCCTAGATTTTGACATTTGCGGGGGACACGTCTCCTTTTTTTTTTTTAGGAATGTAGCCGGGCAGAAAGTTTCTGACTCAAATTGGCTATAGAGTGGCTAAGTCACGGCCACCTCATCGTCGTCCTCGTGTCACACCTGGAACTTAGAAACAGAAAAAGTTGTATTATAGGAGTCAATGGAGGTACATTAAAAAAGATTTATATTTAAATCTAAATCATGAAATATTCCTGGAAGGGTTTGCTAATAAAATATAACTTTCCACATCACAAGTGTGTAAATGTGTTTTTCAACATTAGTTAACTGCCGTAAAGTATGGCTCAAAGAGGGAGCAAAAAGCAGCGGGGTAACTTTGTTGACAGTGTTTGAGCGACTGTGTTTTCATGTGTGGGTACTAGGCTAGCCTACCATAGTCCGTTTCGGTCTGTTTTAATTTCTGTACGTACACGGTTGTACGCATTACATTTTATTTTCAACTATTTGGATATTTCTTGATGTGGACAATTCAATTTCAGTTAGACACATCTTGCCAGGAACGTTTCACATAGATTCAGACTGAAATCGAAACGTTATAAGTTGACTAACATACAACTTACTGTTTTCTTAGGTCCGTGATTTAGCCATTATAAGAGAACACTCTATAGCTCCCTCTATAGGACAGTACAATTTATTTTCTTCCACCAAAATTAAATTGACTTTCTGGCTTGAAAGTAAACTACTGAACGACTAAATAGTGAATGGTAATAACGCTGGTGTGTAGCTCTCAATGACCACATAGTGTACTGGGTTTTCTTTCCACAGTGAATGGCACCACTGGAGAGGGCATGTCTTTCAGTGTGGAGGAGAGAAAGAGAGTGGCGGAAGAGTGGTGTCTGAGAGCCAAGAGCAAGTGAGTCATTGTGTGGGAGTGTCTCTTATTAGAAGTACATTTTGTTTTCTCTGTTGCTTGTGGTAGGGATGTTTAGAAAAGTCAACCAATTGTCGCTGCGCTTGCTAGTCGGCTCCAGAAATACTAGTCTGTGAAATGCTTTTCTCGCTCTTTCTTTCTCTCTCAGAAAAGCATTTCAGCAAAGATATGAATCTCGATTGCACGCCATGCATTACTGATAAAAATATGCATATAAGAATTAGACCATGCTTTTAATAATATAATTACCTAACATTAAACGTGTAGTTTCCCAAAACATTGTATCATTCATCTAATTATTTAATTGAATCTGGTTCACAATTGTCAACAGCACTCTTAACCCTAGTCAGTAACTGCGGTCAGGTGCACTGCCTTCCTTTTGCGGTCAATTGGTCTTTTCATGACTTAATTTAAAGACCTGGTTTTAATCAGACATAGAATAATAATCATGGATGTATGAGCAAGCGCTCGTGACAAAGGACTGAACTCTGAAGCTGTGCACAACACGGTGGCGCTCAGTTCGCCATGTTCTAGTCACTTCGAAGGCGCATCGTTGAAATGTACAATCAACTCAGTCCTTTTCACAGTAAAGAAACCATCATCCACCTGATTATATTAACTTATGTCCTAACTTTCTTTATTAAGTCTAAGCGAACGGTGGCTCAATTGCCCACTGTCATCAGTAGTGGATCGATAAAACAAATCTAAAGAACCGCGTTAATAGTTTTCGTGTCGAGATTTATTTTGGATGATTATTATGATTTAAAATTCAGTTTTGTCTCTCCACTAACAACAGTTAAACTGGTGCGATGCGGAACACATCAGTGCGCATTCGGAAAAGTCACTTTTCAGCCTAATTTCAAATAGGACTTTTTTACCAAAATATTTTATTAGGCATTTCAAATGCCTCTTATAAGACACACAATGTATTCTTCCGACCATGTTTGGCCTCTTGGATTGTAATGTGCTCAATTTTGACTGATTGACCGACTAGACCACTAGTCATTAACAAAACCTTCAAGGAAATTAGTCACAAGGAACATCCCTAGTTTGTGTTTGTGAATGTGTGTGCATGTATTGATGGTAAACAATAAAAAAATGTTTCGTTTGCCAATATCATGCGTGTGCTTTTGCTTGTGTGTGTGTGTGTGTGTGTGTGTGTGTGTGTGTGTGTGTGTGTGTGTGTGTGTGTGTGTGCGTGCACATGCATTTCCCCCAGAATGGATAACGTGATTGTGCATGTAGGTTGTTTGAGTTTAAAAGATTCAAAGGATTTGGTGAGAATTATTTTTTCACAGAAATTTACTCATTCACAAATCACTATTTGATATTGTGTCATCATCATCTTCATCATCATAATTTATCAATGCCACAGTTACTTCTGTCACTGACTCATTTCCATTCCAATGTTATAATTTATATTTACCATATAACCTACCAGTAGATGACAGTTGAATGCCTTCAATCTAAAATATTCTCCTATAAACTAGGTTGACAAGAAAATGTTTCTTTATATAAACCATCACTCATTCAGCTTGCCTGTTTAATTGTGAATGTTTATCTTCCTGTTTGTGAATGTTAATGATTACCTTCTCCATAGGCTAACCATGCTGTGACAGCAGGAGCTAATGGAATAGGAGTGATATCTCCATCCTTCTTTAAACCCAAAACCGCAGGTGTGTGGTCATTGCAGCGGGGCCTTATATTTGTAGATCGCAGTTAACCTTTAACCTTCTGATACATATTTTTATACGTTCTTTCTGTATAACTTATTTTATCAGCTCATGTAAGTTTGGTTATTGTTTATGATGTATTTTAAGAACATAATTCATGTTTTTATTTTATTCTATCCCTCGATGCAGATGCTCTGAGGTCTTACCTCAAGGAGGTGGCTTCTGCTGCCCCCACTTTGCCTTTTTACTATTATCACCTCCCATCCTATACTGGCGTGAACTGTAAGCTGTTTCTTCATGTTCATTGGCCTGATGCCTCTAAATGTCCCCATAGGGATGTTCACAGTGGCTCTTTGTGTATTATGTATCTGAAGATCTGAGCTTTTGTTTTGACAGTGCTAGCGTCGGATGTATGTAAAGGCCTTGAGACGGTCATTCCAACCTTCAGTGGCGTAAAGTTCAGTGGAACAGATCTGATGGACTTTGGCCAGTGTGTCAAATACAGTCAACCCAATCAGTCGCTCTTCTTTGGCGTTGACGAGGTCAGTCTTTTCCACCATTTTATTTGTTGTACAGTGTGTGTCACCTGAAGATCTGCATTATCTGCACTAACGATGTATCTGATATTGACCCTCTGCCTCACTGTGATTTGGTCCTAGCAACTGCTAGCCGCTCTAGCCTTTGGAGCCAATGGAGCAGTGGGCAGGTTTGTGTGCTGCTGCCTGTTGCTACTTCTTAAGCCTAATTCATAGTCTCTGGCGTGAGCCAGCGTGAACAAAAGATTACGTAATCATGGTCCTTGTGCACAGTTCATGCAGCAATTTGGCACGTGCCGCGCACCTCTGACAAAATGAAGCTCTGCAAGCAGAGTGTACAAAGTGCACATCCACAGGTTCATTACAGCAAAACGGCGACTAAATGCCATGCCTGTGCGTGGACTGCCTGCACATCACTGTCCCTATACATTCTATAGAGGATAAACACGGTGCACGTGATGAACACTGCTCTATAGAAACTCTCAGGACATGCATGGATCATGCATTGATGATAGTTTTATGTTACATTTTGATAATCTATTCCCCGTTTTACAGCTTGTTTAACTATCTGGGTTCCCACTTCAACAAACTACTGATAGCATTTGCTCAAGGGGACCTCGTCCGTGCCAGAATTCTCCAGGTATTACACTTGATCAATTACCGTACCGTCAAGTCACATACTGCAGTATGGAATGCAATATGGACTCCATGTACTAATGTCTTTGTGTCCTTTTTTACCAAACAGCTCAAGGTGCAAGACCTTCTCGCTTTTGCCTCTAAATATGGTAAGACATTTAAACACGTTCCCCGCCTGATCTATTATCAGGTGTTATATCTTGTTCTCTTTCAAAATGAGTAGCACCACGGGGCGTACATCAAAACGCATCGTGGGATTTTATTTGCCCAATACTCTGGCATATTGAGAAGACTAAAGACAGTTGTAGTACTGTAAAATCCTAAATCAACATAAATATACTGTTACCTTGGCTAAAGAAGAGTTCGTTTTTTTTGCCCGTCTTGCTTGAGAAACAATGCCCATTTCAAACACAACAATGTATCCCCATAATCACAAATCATTTCACGATTAATTATTAAACAGTGACCCAAAAAACATTACTAACAACATAATAACTAACATTTCAATGCTCCTATGCTCCCAAAATGGAGCTTGTTATGTGTTTGCAATTAATCGGAGTAACTTAAGGTCTGGCCTGTTCTGAAATGTTTGTTGTTTTGCACGGTTCTCTACAGGCTTTGATGTTGCAGTGAACAAGCAGTTGATGAGTGACTTATCCGGACTGAGTCTCGGACCTCCAAGACTCCCTTTAATTCCGTGTCCTCCTGAAACTTCTGCTGCTGTCGCACAAAAATACCACCAGATCTTTCCGCCAGAGGATTGAGAGTTTTTAGAGTGAACAAAAATGACCCCACTGCCACGCTCCCGATTGCTATGTTACCTGAGAAGTTAATATAATCTCCAGTAATGCGTTTAAACCCAACTTAACTTTAACTACTTAAAATACATCCAATACGGCAGAATTTGTAATGCTTTTTGAAATTTTTTACACGGGTTTTTGTCAACATTTTACCTTACTGTGCTTTATATATGAGACAAATCAGTTTTATTACGAGTTGATGATTTATTTTGCTAACAATGAAAAAGGGAATTAAATTTTAAACAATTAATTCAACCCTCTAATAAATAATTGAATGAAATTTGATTTGTATATCAGTTGTTTGTGCTCTGTTCATCAAACATCAAGCATTAGTGTACTTTTGTTTACATTTTATTTCAATTATTTTAAGTAAGCCAAGTAACGGGCCAAATATAGCCCTTTATAATGTTTCAATAGGACTACTCTGATATGATTTAAGACATGTTATCACTTCAACACTAAAAATGTATAGGATTTTAATGCCTTATTAGACGTACACACGTAATAATTTGTTACCTGAGTATATTTGAAAGAACATGACAGTCTGACTTGGATTGCAGAGCAATGCAATCCAATGAGTAGCAATGGGTAACATTTTTAGGTTTTAAGTTGTATTTAGCAATTTCTAAGTGAGTGGCAATTACATGGACAATGTCTTTAATTAATTTTGGGTCATGCTGCCATTAAAAAGCAGGAAAAAAAGAATCGACAAGCCTTGAATGTACATATTAATGGCCTTCGTACACAGAAGGCTCAATGAACGGCCCATCTGCCACATGTGTTGTAATGTGGTCCAACAGCCCTGGCCTATAGGCTCTACATTTTCCCTTTCACGCCTGGTACTCAAAATCCAAATGTAGCCTCCTCATTGGAGAATGAATACTATATCAGATCATATGGTAGTTATTAGGGACGAGAGGGTAGACGAGAGGGTAATGGAAATAGGAGGATAGTGTGAGGTATCTGCTGACATTGAGGGCAACGTTATCCGTTAAAGATGGCTGCTGCAGGCAATGTTGCCACACCTGCTGTTCCTGTAATGAACGCTGGGTCTGTCCCGAGGTCAACCCGAATGTTATTTCCTTTTATTTGCGGTTACCAACACAATGAGAGAAGAGATTATTTCTAAAATGTGCTGATTTGTATGTTTTTGCATTTGCCTTTTCAACTGAATCTCATTCGTTGTTTGGGGTCTATTTCTCGTGTTTTTTATTTCTTTTTGTTTAAAGGTGCACAATGGGAAAGAAAATTAAACATACAAAGTAACACTTTTGACTTGGCATGTAGAATTTCTCTCAGCATCCTCTAAGGGAGCTGATGAGTCAGTGTGGAGGAGGTAGTTGTCGTGTTGCCCATCTTCCTTACTCACAATGGTCTGCCTGTCAGGAAGTCCTGGAAATACCTGAGCTTGATAGGACAAGCTTGGAGGCCTCAATGAACTGTGGGTGAATGATCCAGGTGGAAGAGGCAATCCTTTTCCCCATGAAGTGCAGGAATGGGAAAGCCTCTGGGCATTGAATGTGTTGATATCCTGTTGTACCCGTTTACTTCGATTTATAGATAAGCATTTGACCATGCATCACATGCATAGCCCTCTATGCAGCTGGAACAGCAAACACACATTGTCACTTCAGAGAGAGAGAGAGAGAGAGAGAGAGAGAGAGAGAGAGAGAGAGAGAGAGAGAGAGAGAGAGAGAGAGAGAGAGAGAGAGAGAGAGAGAGAGAGAGAGAGAGAGAGAGAGAGAGAGAGAGAGAGAGAGAGAGAGAGAGAGAGAGAGAGAGAGAGAGAGAGAGAGAGAGAGAGAGAGAGATTGTTACCTCTCAGATGTATATGTGAGAGGTGTGAGGAAAGTAGATTTGTATGTTACAGCAGTTTTAAGAACTCTATATAGAACTGACTGTATTTCTTTGAATTGTATACTGTCACAATATACAGTACAAAAAAAAAACGTACTGTATGTAGTTCTATATAGAGCTAGTATACGCTGAAATAATGAATTATGGATTACATTTGAATATATCCAAACAGCCCTTAATTAGTACAAGAAGTAAAACAAAGTTTCAAGCGTGTAAAAACAAACAAACAAAGAGAGGGAAGTTAATTCAGTCAGTTTGTTTCTTTAATAGACATTCAATAAATTGTGGACTTAGAGAAAGCTGCTTCTTCAATATGGTGTCAAAAGGAGAAAATAACTCAACAGAATCATAATCATGATGGAATGATAATTGATAATACTTGTATATTATAATATTTTTCCTGGGGTCATATGGTAAATTGAAAGAAAGGGAGAATATAGCGGAGGAGTGGAGGCAAGAAAGCCATGCCACATTAGTCATCGTTTGTGGGCATAGAGGTACGTCTATAAAAGGTAACGCAACATAGTGTCTTCTTTATTAGGGTGTCGAGGACGAAGTCCAAGACAACCTCTTGTTATTGCTGGTTTTATTATTATTAATATATACTGCGTTTGACTTACACAGCCAAAACCGCTTGAAAAATTTGGATAAAACTTGGTACACCTGTAGAGGAGGACTACAGAATATATGTGTGAAAGAATTGCACTGATTGGCCCAAAGGTGGCGCTATAGCAATCGTCTGAAAAGGCAAATGTTGAACAAGCGTATCTCCTGACCCCTTTGACCTAAAGTCATGCAACTTTGCTCATATATGCATCTTCACACGTTGAACAAATGTGCCTCAAGAACCTATGACTCCAGCCATGATGGATTTTTCACCATTTTGAATTTTGTGAAAAACATTAAAATCAGTAGGGGTACTACGTTTTTTGAGATACACAGAAATCCTTTGGAACACATCATCTTTGGACCAATGTCTTTAATATGCTCTCAGGAAAAGTCTGTGCAATAAACCATAAGGCCCCCAGGAGCCATTAACTTTGAAAGAAGGTGTGGCTTAACCACGCCGAACACTAAAATGCTTATATCGACATCAAGATGGTGTCCTATGGTCTTGTGTCCAATACAAATGTTGTTGGGCATGGAATTCTGAACAAGAGTAAATTTTCAGATTTTAATATTGGTAAAACAAAATGGCCGCCAGAAGCAAAAGAACGTCAGAATGGGCTTAAAATGCGTTTTCACAAATCGATATGGACTCTAATCATCTTGACTATAATAGAAACGTTGTTCAGCATGAAATTCCGAACAAGACAGATTTCTCACTTTTCCAATTATGCCCAAAAACATGGCTGCCAGAGGCTCAAACCAGTTAGAATGTCGTGATTCCAATCCCATTGAACCACTCTAACTATCATTATCTTCATACTGTATGACAATATATAAAACTTTACTCTCACTTTTCTAAACAGTGTTTGATCAAAGTAAACCAAAGGTGTCTTTATCTTCATACTGTATGACAATATATAAAACTTTTCTCTCACTTTTCTAAACAGTGTTTGATCAAAGTAAACCTAAGGTGTCTTTATCTTCATACTGTATGACAATATATAAAACTTCTCTCTCACTTTTCTAAACAGTGTTTGATCAAAGTAAACCTAAAGTGTGTGTGTGTGTGTGTGTCTGAAGCTATCATTTCTTTAAAAAAACGAATCATAACTGGCATAGCTAGTGTGTGTGTGTGTGTGTGTGTGTGTGTGTGTGTGTGTGTGTGTGTGTGTCTGAAGCTGTCATTTAATTAAAAAAACCCATTAGCTATCATTATCTTCATATATGACAATATATAATACTTACTTGATTTAAACCAAAAACAATACGTGTGTGTGTGTGTGTGTGTGTGTGTGTGTGTGTGTGTGTGTGTCTGAAGCTATCATTTCTTTAAAAACTGTTTAAAATATAATCATTTCACTTTTTCAATTTTGGTAAAACAACATGGCCGTTTTAAAAACGGTCGGAAGGGACGTACATGCGTTTACGTGGTTTTGTTCATTCTCGTCAGCAGATTTGCGATTGCCAGAAATATCACATTTTAAAGCATTGCCCAATTTCCCCTTTTCCACCTCTTCTTCTCCTGCTCCACAAGTGGATTATAAAGACAGGAAGTTAGACGCAACTTGTCCACACGATGTTTCTGGGCGAAAACACACAAGTAACAAGTGCTGTAATACAACACGGAGCCCACAGAGGGCGATCACATACACAAAACAATAGATGGTGTTTCGTATATGTGTGATGTGCGTGTGCGATGCGCGTGAGTGATGCGCGTGATGTGCAATAGAGGAGGCTGCAGTTTCAGCACCAGTCCAAAGACTCCACGTCACGTGACACACGGATAAGATGGACAACAATCAGGAGTGTTGGGACTGAATGGGAGTTCAACTTTATTTGTTGAACGTTTAAAACATTTCCGGTTACTCTTATTGGACAGCAGGGACGGACTTGGCAGAAATGGAAATTTAATATTCATAAGTGTTTAAATTAGTGTATAATTCCATGAAAATTGTTTTCAGTAAACGTATAACATAATCGCTGGGTTCAACAAAATATTGGTAACACTTTAAAAAAAAGTGATGAAAATTACTACTTCTTAATGAATGTATTAACTAATTTTAGTAACCAGTAAAGATTGTATGGCACTGTGCGAAATGAATAACATTGTCGAGCGCACTCTTACCTCTGACGGTAAGCAGGACCAAACGTTGGGGAATAAATGAGTTGGTGGTGGTTGATGGTTGAGATTCAAAGAGGTGTCCTTCTGTGTGTTCGTGGACAGTCTTTATTTGTGTTCACCAAATAAAACCGCCGGTTACGTACTCCCGACGGGACATCCCTCCGTCACCGGCGGGATCGCTACAATACCACCCAGAACATCCAAACATCTCTTACTATGACCTACCAGGATACTGGTCAAGTCTACTGAGAACAACCGTCGTTAATTGCAATAAAAAAAAAAGCAGCTTATAAGCTGCTTTTCTTTCTATTGTAATCTTTTTTTAAATTTTAATTCTTTAATTTTTAAATTTTAATATGGTTGAAAACAATTGCATTCATTCGGTAACAATGTAATGTATTGGTATTAACGACCGTTGTTCGTTTTAGAAAAAGCTACTTTTCTTTATATATAGTGACAACATAACAGCATAACAAAAATATATATAACTTGTATAAAGAGCTGGACATGCTATGGTACAGTTTGTAAGAAGAAGGTCGCAGCGGAGTCCGATGTACAGCGGCCCATTCCCAGCCGTACTCCCGTACAAGTAAGTAGGAGATGTAAAAATGGACTATCGTGAACATTAACAATAATCGCTATTGTTTTACAGCCGGTTTTGTGTGCCGACTTCAACTCCTTTTTTCTCTCTCCGGGCTGTTCGAAGATGAGCTATTTGGAACGATTAGGAAATTGGAACGATACAGAGAAGATTAGCTATTTGGAACGATTAGCAAATTGGAACGATACAGAGGAGATTAGCAAATTGGAACGATACAGAGAAGATTAGCAAATTGGAACGATACAGAGAATATTAGGAAATTGGAACTATACAGAGAAGATTAGCTATTTGGAACGATTAGGTAATTGGAACGATACAGAGAAGATTAGCTATTTGGAACGATTAGCAAATTGGAACGATACAGAGAATATTAGGAAATTGGAACGATACAGAGAAGATTAGCTATTTGGAACGATTAGCAAATTGGAACGATATAGAGGAGATTAGCAAATTGGAACGATACAGAGAAGATTAGCAAATTGGAACGATACAGAGAATATTAGGAAATTGGAACGATACAGAGAATATTAGCTATTTGGAACGATTAGCAAATTGGAACGATACAGAGGAGTTTAGCAAATTGGAACGATACAGAGAAGATTAGGAAATTGGAACGATACAAAGAATATTAGGAAATTGGAACGATACAGAGAAGATTAGCTATTTGGAACGATTAGGAAATTGGAACGATACAGAGAAGATTACCTATTTGGAACGATTAGCAAATTGGAACGATACAGAGGAGATTAGCAAATTGGAACGATACAGAGAATATTAGCAAATTGGAACGATACAGAGAATATTAGGAAATTGGAACGATACAGAGAAGATTAGCTATTTGGAACTATTAGGAAATTGGAACGATACAGAGAAGATTAGCTATTTGGAACGATTAGCAAATTGGAACGATACAGTGAATATTAGGAAATTGGAACGATACAGAGAAGATTAGCTATTTGGAACGATTAGCAAATTGGAACGATACAGAGGAGATTAGCAAATTGGAACGATACAGAGAAGATTAGCAAATTGGAAGGATACAGAGAATATTAGGAAATTGGAACGATACAGAGAAGATTAGCTATTTGGAACTATTAGGAAATTGGAACGATACAGAGAAGATTAGCTATTTGGAACGATTAGCAAATTGGAACAATACTGAGAATATTAAGAAATTGGAACGATACAGAGAAGATTAGCTATTTGGAACGATTAGCAAATTGGAACGATACAGAGGAGTTTAGCAAATTGGAACGATACAGAGAAGATTAGCAAATTGGAACGATTCAGAGAATATTAGGAAATTGGAACGATACAGAGAAGATTAGCTATTTGGAACTATTAGCAAATTGGAACGATACAGAGAATATTAGGAAATTGGAACGATACAGAGAAGATTAGCTATTTGGAACTATTAGGAAATTGGAACGATACAGAGAAGATTAGCTATTTGGAACGATTAGCAAATTGGAACGATACAGAGAATATTAGGAAATTGGAACGATACAGAGAAGATTAGCTATTTGGAACTATTAGGAAATTGGAACGATACAGAGAAGATTAGCTATTTGGAACGATTAGCAAATTGGAACGATACAGTGAATATTAGGAAATTGGAACGATACAGAGAAGATTAGCTATTTGGAACGATTAGCAAATTGGAACGATACAGAGGAGATTAGCAAATTGGAACGATACAGAGAAGATTAGCAAATTGGAACGATTCAGAGAATATTAGGAAATTGGAACGATACAGAGAAGATTAGCTATTTGGAACTATTAGGAAATTGGAACGATACAGAGAAGATTAGCTATTTGGAACGATTAGCAAATTGGAACGATACAGAGAATATTAGGAAATTGGAACGATACAGAGAAGATTAGCTATTTGGAACTATTAGGAAATTGGAACGATACAGAGAAGATTAGCTATTTGGAACGATTAGCAAATTGGAACGATACAGAGAATATTAGGAAATTGGAACGATACAGAGAAGATTAGCTATTTGGAACTATTAGGAAATTGGAACGATACAGAGAAGATTAGCTATTTGGAACGATTAGCAAATTGGAACGATACAGTGAATATTAGGAAATTGGAACGATACAGAGAAGATTAGCTATTTGGAACGATTAGCAAATTGGAACGATACAGAGGAGATTAGCAAATTGGAACGATACAGAGAAGATTAGCAAATTGGAACGATACAGAGAATATTAGGAAATTGGAACGATACAGAGAAGATTAGCTATTTGGAACTATTAGGAAATTGGAACGATACAGAGAAGATTAGCTATTTGGAACGATTAGCAAATTGGAACGATACAGAGAATATTAGGAAATTGGAACGATACAGAGAAGATTAGCTATTTGGAACTATTAGGAAATTGGAACGATACAGAGAAGATTAGCTATTTGGAACGATTAGCAAATTGGAACGATACAGAGAATATTAGGAAATTGGAACGATACAGAGAAGATTAGCTATTTGGAACTATTAGGAAATTGGAACGATACAGAGAAGATTAGCTATTTGGAACGATTAGCAAATTGGAACGATACAGAGAATATTAGGAAATTGGAACGATACAGAGAAGATTAGCTATTTGGAACGATTAGCAAATTGGAACGATACAGAGAAGATTAGCAAACTGGAACGATACTGAGAAGATTAGGAAATTGGAACGATACAGAGAAGATTAGCTATTTGGAACGATTAGGAAATTGGAACGATACAGAGAAGATTAGCTATTTGGAACGATTAGCAAATTGGAACGATAGAGAAGATTAGCTATTTGGACCGATTAGCAAATTGGAACGATAAAGAGGAGATTAGCAAATTGGAACGATACAGAGAAGATTAGCTATTTGGACCGATTAGCAAATTGGAACGATACAGAGGAGATTAGCAAATTGGAACGATACAGAGAAGATTAGCAAATTGGAACGATACAGAGAATATTAGGGAATTGGAACGATACAGAGAAGATTAGCTATTTGGAACTATTAGGAAATTGGAACGATACAGAGAAGATTAGCTATTTGGAACGATTAGCAAATTGGAACGATACAGAGAATACTAGGAAATTGGAACGATACAGAGAAGATTAGCTATTTGGAACTATTAGGAAATTGGAACGATACAGAGAAGATTAGCTATTTGGAACGATTAGCAAATTGGAACGATACAGAGGAGATTAGCAAATTGGAACGATACAGAGAAGATTAGCAAATTGGAACGATTCAGAGAATATTAGGAAATTGGAACGATACAGAGAAGATTAGCTATTTGGAACTATTAGGAAATTGGAACGATACAGAGAAGATTAGCTATTTGGAACGATTAGCAAATTGGAACGATACAGAGAATATTAGGAAATTGGAACGATACAGAGAAGATTAGCTATTTGGAACTATTAGGAAATTGGAACGATACAGAGAAGATTAGCTATTTGGAACGATTAGCAAATTGGAACGATACAGAGAATATTAGGAAATTGGAACGATACAGAGAAGATTAGCTATTTGGAACTATTAGGAAATTGGAACGATACAGAGAAGATTAGCTATTTGGAACGATTAGCAAATTGGAACGATACAGTGAATATTAGGAAATTGGAACGATACAGAGAAGATTAGCTATTTGGAACGATTAGCAAATTGGAACGATACAGAGGAGATTAGCAAATTGGAACGATACAGAGAAGATTAGCAAATTGGAACGATACAGAGAATATTAGGAAATTGGAACGATACAGAGAAGATTAGCTATTTGGAACTATTAGGAAATTGGAACGATACAGAGAAGATTAGCTATTTGGAACGATTAGCAAATTGGAACGATACAGAGAATATTAGGAAATTGGAACGATACAGAGAAGATTAGCTATTTGGAACTATTAGGAAATTGGAACGATACAGAGAAGATTAGCTATTTGGAACGATTAGCAAATTGGAACGATACAGTGAATATTAGGAAATTGGAACGATACAGAGAAGATTAGCTATTTGGAACGATTAGCAAATTGGAACGATACAGAGGAGATTAGCAAATTGGAACGATACAGAGAAGATTAACAAATTGGAACAATTCAGAGAATATTAGGAAATTGGAACGATACAGAGAAGATTAGCTATTTGGAACGATTCAGAGAATATTAGGAAATTGGAACGATACAGAGAATATTAGCTATTTGGAACTATTAGGAAATTGGAACGATACAGAGAAGATTAGCTATTTGGAACGATTAGCAAATTGGAACGATACAGAGAATATTAGGAAATTGGAACGATACAGAGAAGATTAGCTATTTGGAACTATTAGGAAATTGGAACGATACAGAGAAGATTAGCTATTTGGAACGATTAGCAAATTGGAACGATACAGAGAATATTAGGAAATTGGAACGATACAGAGAAGATTAGCTATTTGGAACTATTAGGAAATTGGAACGATACAGAGAAGATTAGCTATTTGGAACGATTAGCAAATTGGAACGATACAGTGAATATTAGGAAATTGGAACGATACAGAGAAGATTAGCTATTTGGAACGATTAGCAAATTGGAACGATACAGAGGAGATTAGCAAATTGGAACGATACAGAGAAGATTAGCAAATTGGAACGATACAGAGAATATTAGGAAATTGGAACGATACAGAGAAGATTAGCTATTTGGAACTATTAGGAAATTGGAACGATACAGAGAAGATTAGCTATTTGGAACGATTAGCAAATTGGAACTATACAGAGAATATTAGGAAATTGGAACGATACAGAGAAGATTAGCTATTTGGAACTATTCGGAAATTGGAACGATACAGAGAAGATTAGCTATTTGGAACGATTAGCAAATTGGAACGATACAGAGAATATTAGGAAATTGGAACGATACAGAGAAGATTAGCTATTTGGAACTATTAGGAAATTGGAACGATACAGAGAAGATTAGCTATTTGGAACGATTAGCAAATTGGAACGATACAGAGAATATTAGGAAATTGGAACGATACAGAGAAGATTAGCTATTTGGAACGATTAGCAAATTGGAACGATACAGAGAAGATTAGCAAACTGGAACGATACTGAGAAGATTAGGAAATTGGAACGATACAGAGAAGATTAGCTATTTGGAACGATTAGGAAATTGGAACGATACAGAGAAGATTAGCTATTTGGAACGATTAGCAAATTGGAACGATAGAGAAGATTAGCTATTTGGACCGATTAGCAAATTGGAACGATACAGAGGAGATTAGCAAATTGGAACGATACAGAGAAGATTAGCTATTTGGACCGATTAGCAAATTGGAACGATACAGAGGAGATTAGCAAATTGGAACGATACAGAGAAGATTAGCAAATTGGAACGATACAGAGAATATTAGGGAATTGGAACGATACAGAGAAGATTAGCTATTTGGAACTATTAGGAAATTGGAACGATACAGAGAAGATTAGCTATTTGGAACGATTAGCAAATTGGAACGATACAGAGAATATTAGGAAATTGGAACGATACAGAGAAGATTAGCTATTTGGAACTATTAGGAAATTGGAACGATACAGAGAAGATTAGCTATTTGGAACGATTAGCAAATTGGAACGATACAGAGGAGATTAGCAAATTGGAACGATACAGAGAAGATTAGCAAATTGGAACGATTCAGAGAATATTAGGAAATTGGAACGATACAGAGAAGATTAGCTATTTGGAACTATTAGGAAATTGGAACGATACAGAGAAGATTAGCTATTTGGAACGATTAGCAAATTGGAACGATACAGAGAATATTAGGAAATTGGAACGATACAGAGAAGATTAGCTATTTGGAACTATTAGGAAATTGGAACGATACAGAGAAGATTAGCTATTTGGAACGATTAGCAAATTGGAACGATACAGAGAATATTAGGAAATTGGAACGATACAGAGAAGATTAGCTATTTGGAACTATTAGGAAATTGGAACGATACAGAGAAGATTAGCTATTTGGAACGATTAGCAAATTGGAACGATACAGTGAATATTAGGAAATTGGAACGATACAGAGAAGATTAGCTATTTGGAACTATTAGGAAATTGGAACGATACAGAGAAGATTAGCTATTTGGAACGATTAGCAAATTGGAACGATACAGAGAATATTAGGAAATTGGAACGATACAGAGAAGATTAGCTATTTGGAACGATTAGCAAATTGGAACGATACAGAGAAGATTAGCAAACTGGAACGATACTGAGAAGATTAGGAAATTGGAACGATACAGAGAAGATTAGCTATTTGGAACGATTAGGAAATTGGAACGATACAGAGAAGATTAGCTATTTGGAACGATTAGCAAATTGGAACGATAGAGAAGATTAGCTATTTGGACCGATTAGCAAATTGGAACGATACAGAGGAGATTAGCAAATTGGAACGATACAGAGAAGATTAGCTATTTGGACCGATTAGCAAATTGGAACGATACAGAGGAGATTAGCAAATTGGAACGATACAGAGAAGATTAGCAAATTGGAACGATACAGAGAATATTAGGGAATTGGAACGATACAGAGAAGATTAGCTATTTGGAACTATTAGGAAATTGGAACGATACAGAGAAGATTAGCTATTTGGAACGATTAGCAAATTGGAACGATACAGAGAATATTAGGAAATTGGAACGATACAGAGAAGATTAGCTATTTGGAACTATTAGGAAATTGGAACGATACAGAGAAGATTAGCTATTTGGAACGATTAGCAAATTGGAACGATACAGAGGAGATTAGCAAATTGGAACGATACAGAGAAGATTAGCAATTGGAACGATTCAGAGAATATTAGGAAATTGGAACGATACAGAGAAGATTAGCTATTTGGAACTATTAGGAAATTGGAACGATACAGAGAAGATTAGCTATTTGGAACGATTAGCAAATTGGAACGATACAGAGAATATTAGGAAATTGGAACGATACAGAGAAGATTAGCTATTTGGAACTATTAGGAAATTGGAACGATACAGAGAAGATTAGCTATTTGGAACGATTAGCAAATTGGAACGATACAGAGAATATTAGGAAATTGGAACGATACAGAGAAGATTAGCTATTTGGAACTATTAGGAAATTGGAACGATACAGAGAAGATTAGCTATTTGGAACGATTAGCAAATTGGAACGATACAGTGAATATTAGGAAATTGGAACGATACAGAGAAGATTAGCTATTTGGAACGATTAGCAAATTGGAACGATACAGAGGAGATTAGCAAATTGGAACGATACAGAGAAGATTAGCAAATTGGAACGATACAGAGAATATTAGGAAATTGGAACGATACAGAGAAGATTAGCTATTTGGAACTATTAGGAAATTGGAACGATACAGAGAAGATTAGCTATTTGGAACGATTAGCAAATTGGAACGATACAGAGAATATTAGGAAATTGGAACGATACAGAGAAGATTAGCTATTTGGAACGATTAGCAAATTGGAACGATACAGAGGAGATTAGCAAATTGGAACGATACAGAGAAGATTAGCAAATTGGAACGATACAGAGAATATTAGGAAATTGGAACGATACAGAGAAGATTAGCTATTTGGAACTATTAGGAAATTGGAACGATACAGAGAAGATTAGCTATTTGGAACGATTAGCAAATTGGAACGATACAGAGAATATAAGGAAATTGGAACGATACAGAGAAGATTAGCTATTTGGAACTATTAGGAAATTGGAACGATACAGAGAAGATTAGCTATTTGGAACGATTAGCAAATTGGAACGATACAGTGAATATTAGGAAATTGGAACGATACAGAGAAGATTAGCTATTTGGAACGATTAGCAAATTGGAACGATACAGAGGAGATTAGCAAATTGGAACGATACAGAGAAGATTAGCAAATTGGAACGATTCAGAGAATATTAGGAAATTGGAACGATACAGAGAAGATTAGCTATTTGGAACTATTAGGAAATTGGAACGATACAGAGAAGATTAGCTATTTGGAACGATTAGCAAATTGGAACGATACAGAGAATATTAGGAAATTGGAACGATACAGAGAAGATTAGCTATTTGGAACTATTAGGAAATTGGAACGATACAGAGAAGATTAGCTATTTGGAACGATTAGCAAATTGGAACGATACAGTGAATATTAGGAAATTGGAACGATACAGAGAAGATTAGCTATTTGGAACGATTAGCAAATTGGAACGATACAGAGGAGATTAGCAAATTGGAACGATACAGAGAAGATTAGCAAATTGGAACGATACAGAGAATATTAGGAAATTGGAACGATACAGAGAAGATTAGCTATTTGGAACTATTAGGAAATTGGAACGATACAGAGAATATTAGGAAATTGGAACGATACAGAGAAGATTAGCTATTTGGAACTATTAGGAAATTGGAACGATACAGAGAAGATTAGCTATTTGGAACGATTAGCAAATTGGAACGATACAGAGAATATTAGGAAATTGGAACGATACAGAGAAGATTAGCTATTTGGAACTATTAGGAAATTGGAACGATACAGAGAAGATTAGCTATTTGGAACGATTAGCAAATTGGAACGATACAGAGAATATTAGGAAATTGGAACGATACAGAGAAGATTAGCTATTTGGAACTATTAGGAAATTGGAACGATACAGAGAAGATTAGCTATTTGGAACGATTAGCAAATTGGAACGATACAGTGAATATTAGGAAATTGGAACGATACAGAGAAGATTAGCTATTTGGAACGATTAGCAAATTGGAACGATACAGAGGAGATTAGCAAATTGGAACGATACAGAGAAGATTAGCAAATTGGAACGATACAGAGAATATTAGGAAATTGGAACGATACAGAGAAGATTAGCTATTTGGAACTATTAGGAAATTGGAACGATACAGAGAAGATTAGCTATTTGGAACGATTAGCAAATTGGAACGATACAGAGAATATTAGGAAATTGGAACGATACAGAGAAGATTAGCTATTTGGAACTATTAGGAAATTGGAACGATACAGAGAAGATTAGCTATTTGGAACGATTAGCAAATTGGAACGATACAGTGAATATTAGGAAATTGGAACGATACAGAGAAGATTAGCTATTTGGAACGATTAGCAAATTGGAACGATACAGAGGAGATTAGCAAATTGGAACGATACAGAGAAGATTAGCAAATTGGAACGATTCAGAGAATATTAGGAAATTGGAACGATACAGAGAAGATTAGCTATTTGGAACTATTAGCAAATTGGAACGATACAGAGAATATTAGGAAATTGGAACGATACAGAGAAGATTAGCTATTTGGAACTATTAGGAAATTGGAACGATACAGAGAAGATTAGCTATTTGGAACGATTAGCAAATTGGAACGATACAGAGAATATTAGGAAATTGGAACGATACAGAGAAGATTAGCTATTTGGAACTATTAGGAAATTGGAACGATACAGAGAAGATTAGCTATTTGGAACGATTAGCAAATTGGAACGATACAGTGAATATTAGGAAATTGGAACGATACAGAGAAGATTAGCTATTTGGAACGATTAGCAAATTGGAACGATACAGAGAAGATTAGGAAATTGGAACGATACAGAGAAGATTAGCAAATTGGAACGATACAGAGAATATTAGGAAATTGGAACGATACAGAGAAGATTAGCTATTTGGAACTATTAGGAAATTGGAACGATACAGAGAAGATTAGCTATTTGGAACGATTAGCAAATTGGAACGATACAGAGAATATTAGGAAATTGGAACGATACAGAGAAGATTAGCTATTTGGAACTATTAGGAAATTGGAACGATACAGAGAAGATTAGCTATTTGGAACGATTAGCAAATTGGAACGATACAGAGAATATTAGGAAATTGGAACGATACAGAGAAGATTAGCTATTTGGAACTATTAGGAAATTGGAACGATACAGAGAAGATTAGCTATTTGGAACGATTAGCAAATTGGAACGATACAGTGAATATTAGGAAATTGGAACGATACAGAGAAGATTAGCTATTTGGAACGATTAGCAAATTGGAACGATACAGAGGAGATTAGCAAATTGGAACGATACAGAGAAGATTAGCAAATTGGAACGATACAGAGGAATATTAGGAAATTGGAACGATACCGAGAAGATTACTTTGGAACTATTAGGAAATTGGAACGATACAGAGAATATTAGGAAATTGGAACGATACAGAGAAGATTAGCTATTTGGAACTATTAGGAAATTGGAACGATACAGAGAAGATTAGCTATTTGGAACGATTAGCAAATTGGAACGATACAGAGAATATTAGGAAATTGGAACGATACAGAGAAGATTAGCTATTTGGAACTATTAGGAAATTGGAACGATACAGAGAAGATTAGCTATTTGGAACGATTAGCAAATTGGAACGATACAGAGAATATTAGGAAATTGGAACGATACAGAGAAGATTAGCTATTTGGAACTATTAGGAAATTGGAACGATACAGAGAAGATTAGCTATTTGGAACGATTAGCAAATTGGAACGATACAGTGAATATTAGGAAATTGGAACGATACAGAGAAGATTAGCTATTTGGAACCATTAGCAAATTGGAACGATACAGAGGAGATTAGCAAATTGGAACGATACAGAGAAGATTAGCAAATTGGAACGATACAGAGAATATTAGGAAATTGGAACGATACAGAGAAGATTAGCTATTTGGAACTATTAGGAAATTGGAACGATACAGAGAAGATTAGCTATTTGGAACGATTAGCAAATTGGAACGATACAGAGAATATTAGGAAATTGGAACGATACAGAGAAGATTAGCTATTTGGAACTATTAGGAAATTGGAACGATACAGAGAAGATTAGCTATTTGGAACGATTAGAAAATTGGAACGATACAGAGAATATTAGGAAATTGGAACGATACAGAGAAGATTAGCTATTTGGAACTATTAGGAAACTGGAACGATACAGAGAAGATTAGCTATTTGGAACGATTAGCAAATTGGAACGATACAGAGGAGATTAGCAAATTGGAACGATACAGAGAAGATTAGCAAATTGGAACGATACAGAGAATATTAGGAAATTGGAACGATACAGAGAAGATTAGCTATTTGGAACTATTAGGAAATTGGAACGATACAGAGAAGATTAGCTATTTGGAACGATTAGCAAATTGGAACGATACAGAGAATATTAGGAAATTGGAACGATACAGAGAAGATTAGCTATTTGGAACTATTAGGAAATTGGAACGATACAGAGAAGATTAGCTATTTGGAACGATTAGCAAATTGGAACGATACAGTGAATATTAGGAAATTGGAACGATACAGAGAAGATTAGCTATTTGGAACGATTAGCAAATTGGAACGATACAGAGGAGATTAGCAAATTGGAACGATACAGAGAAGATTAGCAAATTGGAACGATTCAGAGAATATTAGGAAATTGGAACGATACAGAGAAGATTAGCTATTTGGAACTATTAGCAAATTGGAACGATACAGAGAATATTAGGAAATTGGAACGATACAGAGAAGATTAGCTATTTGGAACTATTAGGAAATTGGAACGATACAGAGAAGATTAGCTATTTGGAACGATTAGCAAATTGGAACGATACAGAGAATATTAGGAAATTGGAACGATACAGAGAAGATTAGCTATTTGGAACTATTAGGAAATTGGAACGATACAGAGAAGATTAGCTATTTGGAACGATTAGCAAATTGGAACGATACAGAGAATATTAGGAAATTGGAACGATACAGAGAAGATTAGCTATTTGGAACTATTAGGAAATTGGAACGATACAGAGAAGATTAGCTATTTGGAACGATTAGCAAATTGGAACGATACAGTGAATATTAGGAAATTGGAACGATACAGAGAAGATTAGCTATTTGGAACGATTAGCAAATTGGAACGATACAGAGGAGATTAGCAAATTGGAACGATACAGAGAAGATTAGCAAATTGGAACGATACAGAGAATATTAGGAAATTGGAACGATACAGAGAAGATTAGCTATTTGGAACTATTAGGAAATTGGAACGATACAGAGAAGATTAGCTATTTGGAACGATTAGCAAATTGGAACGATACAGAGAATATTAGGAAATTGGAACGATACAGAGAAGATTAGCTATTTGGAACTATTAGGAAATTGGAACGATACAGAGAAGATTAGCTATTTGGAACGATTAGCAAATTGGAACGATACAGTGAATATTAGGAAATTGGAACGATACAGAGAAGATTAGCTATTTGGAACGATTAGCAAATTGGAACGATACAGAGGAGATTAGCAAATTGGAACGATACAGAGAAGATTAGCAAATTGGAACGATTCAGAGAATATTAGGAAATTGGAACGATACAGAGAAGATTAGCTATTTGGAACTATTAGCAAATTGGAACGATACAGAGAATATTAGGAAATTGGAACGATACAGAGAAGATTAGCTATTTGGAACTATTAGGAAATTGGAACGATACAGAGAAGATTAGCTATTTGGAACGATTAGCAAATTGGAACGATACAGAGAATATTAGGAAATTGGAACGATACAGAGAAGATTAGCTATTTGGAACTATTAGGAAATTGGAACGATACAGAGAAGATTAGCTATTTGGAACGATTAGCAAATTGGAACGATACAGAGAATATTAGGAAATTGGAACGATACAGAGAAGATTAGCTATTTGGAACGATTAGCAAATTGGAACGATACAGAGAAGATTAGCTATTTGGAACGATTAGCAAATTGGAACGATACAGAGAATATTAGGAAATTGGAACGATACAGAGAAGATTAGCTATTTGGAACTATTAGGAAATTGGAACGATACAGAGAAGATTAGCTATTTGGAACGATTAGCAAATTGGAACGATACAGAGAATATTAGGAAATTGGAACGATACAGAGAAGATTAGCTATTTGGAACTATTAGGAAATTGGAACGATACAGAGAAGATTAGCTATTTGGAACGATTAGCAAATTGGAACGATACAGTGAATATTAGGAAATTGGAACGATACAGAGAAGATTAGCTATTTGGAACGATTAGGCAAATTGGAACGATACAGAGAGATTAGCAAATTGGAACGATACAGAGAAGATTAGCAAATTGGAACGATACAGAGAAGATTAAAGAAATTGGAACGATACAGAGAAGATTAGCTAATTGGAACGATTAGCTATTTGGAACGATTAGGAAATTGGAACGATACAGAGAAGATTAGCTATTTGGAACGATTAGCAAATTGGAACGATACAGAGAAGATTAGCTATTTGGAACGATAGCAAATTGGAACGATACAGAGAATATTAGGAAATTGGAACGATACAGAGAAGATTAGCTATTTGGAACGATTAGCAAATTGGAACGATACAGAGGAGATTAGCAAATTGGAACGATACAGAGAAGATTAGCAAATTGGAACGATACAGAGAATATTAGGAATTGGAACGATACAGAGAAGATTAGCTATTTGGAACTATTAGGAAATTGGAACGATACAGAGAAGATTAGCTATTTGGAACGATTAGCAAATTGGAACGATACAGAGAATATTAGGAAATTGGAACGATACAGAGAAGATTAGCTATTTGAACTATTAGGAAATTGGAACGATACAGAGAAGATTAGCTATTTGGAACGATTAGCAAATTGGAACGATACAGAGAATATTAGGAAATTGGAACGATACAGAGAAGATTAGCTATTTGGAACTATTAGGAAATTGGAACGATACAGAGAAGATTAGCTATTTGGAACGATTAGCAAATTGGAACGATACAGAGAATATTAGGAAATTGGAACGATACAGAGAAGATTAGCTATTTGGAACGATTAGCAAATTGGAACGATACAGAGAGATTAGCAAATTGGAACGATACAGAGAAGATTAGCAAATTGGAACGATACAGAGAATATTAGGAAATTGGAACGATACAGAGAAGATTAGCTATTTGGGAAACTATTAGGTATATTGGAACGATACAGAGAAGATTAGCTATTTGGAACGATTAGGCAAATTGGAACGATACAGAGAAGATTAGCTATTTGGAACTATTAGGAAATTGGAACGATACAGAGAAGATTAGCTATTTGGAACGATTAGCAAATTGGAACGATACAGAGAATATTAGGAAATTGGAACGATACAGAGAAGATTAGCTATTTGGAACTATTAGGAAATTGGAACGATACAGAGAAGATTAGCTATTTGGAACGATTAGCAAATTGGAACGATACAGAGAATATTAGGAAATTGGAACGATACAGAGAAGATTAGCTATTTGGAACTATTAGGAAATTGGAACGATACAGAGAAGATTAGCTATTTGGAACGATTAGCAAATTGGAACGATACAGAGAATATTAGGAAATTGGAACGATACAGAGAAGATTAGCTATTTGGAACGATTAGCAAATTGGAACGATACAGAAGATTAGCTAGGAGATTAGCAAATTGGAACGATACAGAGAAGATTAGCAAATTGGAACGATACAGAGAATATTAGGAAATTGGAACGATACAGAGAAGATTAGCTATTTGGAACGATTAGGAAATTGGAACGATACAGAGAATATTAGGAAATTGGAACGATACAGAGAAGATTAGCTATTTGGAACTATTAGGAAATTGGAACGATACAGAGAAGATTAGCTATTTGGAACGATTAGCAAATTGGAACGATACAGAGAATATTAGAAATTGGAACGATACAGAGAAGATTAGCTATTTGGAACTATTAGGAAATTGGAACGATACAGAGAAGATTAGCTATTTGGAACGATTAGCAAATTGGAACGATACAGAGAATATTAGGAAATTGGAACGATACAGAGAAGATTAGCTATTTGGAACGATTAGCAAATTGGAACGATACAGAGAAGATTAGCTATTTGGAACGATTAGCAAATTGGAACGATACAGAGAATATTAGGAAATTGGAACGATACAGAGAAGATTAGCTATTTGGAACGATTAGCAAATTGGAACGATACAGAGAAGATTAGCTATTTGGAACGATTAGCAAATTGGAACGATACAGAGAATATTAGGAAATTGGAACGATACAGAGAAGATTAGCTATTTGGAACTATTAGGAAATTGGAACGATACAGAGAAGATTAGCTATTTGGAACGATTAGCAAATTGGAACGATACAGAGAATATTAGGAAATTGGAACGATACAGAGAAGATTAGCTATTTGGAACTATTAGGAAATTGGAACGATACAGAGAAGATTAGCTATTTGGAACGATTAGCAAATTGGAACGATACAGAGAATAATAGGAAATTGGAACGATACAGAGAAGATTAGCTATTTGGAACGATTAGCAAATTGGAACGATACAGAGAAGATTAGCTATTTGGAACGATTAGCAAATTGGAACGATACAGAGGAGATTAGCAAATTGGAAACTATTAGAGAATTGGAACGATACAGAGAAGATTAGCTATTTGGAACGATTAGCAAATTGGAACGATACAGAGAATATTAGGAAATTGGAACGATACAGAGAAGATTAGCTATTTGGAACTATTAGGAAATTGGAACGATACAGAGAAGATTAGCTATTTGGAACGATTAGCAAATTGGAACGATACAGAGAATATTAGGAAATTGGAACGATACAGAGAAGATTAGCTATTTGGAACTATTAGGAAATTGGAACGATACAGAGAAGATTAGCTATTTGGAACGATTAGCAAATTGGAACGATACAGAGAATATTAGGAAATTGGAACGATACAGAGAAGATTAGCTATTTGGAACGATTAGCAAATTGGAACGATACAGAGAATATTAGGAAATTGGAACGATAGCAGAGAAGATTACAGAATTGGAACGATACAGAGAAGATTAGCTATTTGGAACGATTAGCAAATTGGAACGATACAGAGAATATTAGGAAATTGGAACGATACAGAGAAGATTAGCTATTTGGAACTATTAGGAAATTGGAACGATACAGAGAAGATTAGCTATTTGGAACGATTAGCAAATTGGAACGATACAGAGAATATTAGGAAATTGGAACGATACAGAGAAGATTAGCTATTTGGAACTATTAGGAAATTGGAACGATACAGAGAAGATTAGCTATTTGGAACGATTAGCAAATTGGAACGATACAGAGTGAATATTAGGAAATTGGAACGATACAGAGAAGATTAGCTATTTGGAACGATTAGCAAATTGGAACGATACAGAGAGATTAGCAAATTGGAACGATACAGAGAAGATTAGCAAATTGGAACGATACAGAGAATATTAGGAAATTGGAACGATACAGAGAAGATTAGCTATTTGGAACTATTAGAAATTGGAACGATACAGAGAAGATTAGCTATTTGGAACGATTAGGCAAATTGGAACGATACAGAGAATATTAGGAAATTGGAACGATACAGAGAAGATTAGCTATTTGGAACTATTAGGAAATTGGAACGATACAGAGAAGATTAGCTATTTGGAACGATTAGCAAATTGGAACGATACAGAGAATATTAGGAAATTGGAACGATACAGAGAAGATTAGCTATTTGGAACTATTAGGAAATTGGAACGATACAGAGAAGATTAGCTATTTGGAACGATTAGCAAATTGGAACGATACAGAGAAGATTAGCAAACTGGAACGATACTGAGAAGATTAGGAAATTGGAACGATACAGAGAAGATTAGCTATTTGGAACGATTAGGAAATTGGAACGATACAGAGAAGATTAGCTATTTGGAACGATTAGCAAATTGGAACGATACAGAGAAGATTAGCTATTTGGACCGATTAGCAAATTGGAACGATACAGAGAATATTATTAGGAAATTGGAACGATACAGAGAAGATTAGCTATTTGGAACGATTAGCAAATTGGAACGATACAGAGGAGATTAGCAAATTGGAACGATACAGAGAAGATTAGCAAATTGGAACGATACAGAGAATATTAGGAAATTGGAACGATACAGAGAAGATTAGCTATTTGGAACTATTAGGAAATTGGAACGATACAGAGAAGATTAGCTATTTGGAACGATTAGCAAATTGGAACGATACAGAGAATATTAGGAAATTGGAACGATACAGAGAAGATTAGCTATTTGGAACGATTAGGAAATTGGAACGATACAGAGAAGATTAGCTATTTGGAACGATACAGAGAAGATTAGCAAATTGGAACGATACAGAGAATATTAGGAAATTGGAACGATACAGAGAAGATTAGCTTGGAACGATACAGAGAATATTAGGAAATTGGAACGATACAGAGAAGATTAGCTATTTGGAACTATTAGGAAATTGGAACGATACAGAGAAGATTAGCTATTTGGAACGATTAGCAAATTGGAACGATACAGAGAATATTAGGAAATTGGAACGATACAGAGAAGATTAGCTATTTGGAACGATTAGGAAATTGGAACGATACAGAGAAGATTAGCTATTTGGAACGATTAGCAAATTGGAACGATACAGAGAATATTAGGAAATTGGAACGATACAGAGAAGATTAGCTATTTGGAACTATTAGGAAATTGGAACGATACAGAGAAGATTAGCTATTTGGAACGATTAGCAAATTGGAACGATACAGAATATTAGGAAATTGGAACGATACAGAGAAGATTAGCTATTTGGAACGATTAGCAAATTGGAACGATACAGAGGAGATTAGCAAATTGGAACGATACAGAGAAGATTAGCAAATTGGAACGATACAGAGAATATTAGGAAATTGGAACGATACAGAGAAGATTAGCTATTTGGAACTATTAGGAAATTGGAACGATACAGAGAAGATTAGCTATTTGGAACGATTAGCAAATTGGAACGATACAGAGAATATTAGGAAATTGGAACGATACAGAGAAGATTAGCTATTTGGAACTATTAGGAAATTGGAACGATACAGAGAAGATTAGCTATTTGGAACGATTAGCAAATTGGAACGATACAGAGAATATTAGGAAATTGGAACGATACAGAGAAGATTAGCTATTTGGAACTATTAGGAAATTGGAACGATACAGAGAAGATTAGCTATTTGGAACGATTAGCAAATTGGAACGATACAGAGAATATTAGGAAATTGGAACGATACAGAGAAGATTAGCTATTTGGAACGATTAGCAAATTGGAACGATACAGAGAAGATTAGCAAACATTGGAACGATACACGATACAGAGAAGATTAGCTATTTGGAACGATTAGCAAATTGGAACGATACAGAGAATATTAGGAAATTGGAACGATACAGAGAAGATTAGCTATTTGGAACTATTAGGAAATTGGAACGATACAGAGGAGATTAGCAAATTGGAACGATACAGAGAAGATTAGCAATTGGAACGATACAGAGAATATTAGGAAATTGGAACGATACAGAGAAGATTAGCTATTTGGAACTATTAGGAAATTGGAACGATACAGAGAAGATTAGCTATTTGGAACGATTAGCAAATTGGAACGATACAGTGAATATTAGGAAATTGGAACGATACAGAGAAGATTAGCTATTTGGAACGATTAGCAAATTGGAACGATACAGAGAGATTAGCAAATTGGAACGATACAGAGAAGATTAGCAAATTGGAACGATACAGAGAATATAGGAAATTGGAACGATACAGAGAAGATTAGCTATTTGGAACTATTAGGAAATTGGAACGATACAGAGAAGATTAGCTATTTGGAACGATTAGCAAATTGGAACGATACAGAGAATATTAGGAAATTGGAACGATACAGAGAAGATTAGCTATTTGGAATATTAGGAAATTGGAACGATACAGAGAAGATTAGCTATTTGGAACGATTAGCAAATTGGAACGATACAGAGAATATTAGGAAATTTGAACGATACAGAGAAGATTAGCTATTTGGAACTATTAGGAAATTGGAACGATACAGAGAAGATTAGCTATTTGGAACGATTAGCAAATTGGAACGATACAGAGAATATTAGGAAATTGGAACGATACAGAGAAGATTAGCTATTTGGAACGATTAGCAAATTGGAACGATACAGAGAAGATTAGCTATTTGGAACGATTAGGAAATTGGAACGATACAGAGAAGATTAGCTATTTGGAACGATTAGCAAATTGGAACGATACAGAGAAGATTAGCTATTTGGAACGATTAGCAAATTGGAACGATACAGAGGAATATTAGGAAATTGGAACGATACAGAGAAGATTAGCTATTTGGAACGATTAGCAAATTGGAACGATACAGAGGAGATTAGCAAATTGGAACGATACAGAGAAGATTAGCAAATTGGAACGATACAGAGAAGATATTTAGGGAAATTGGAACGATACAGAGAAGATTAGCTATTTGGAACTATTAGGAAATTGGAACGATACAGAGAAGATTAGCTATTTGGAACGATTAGCAAATTGGAACGATACAGAGAATATTAGGAAATTGGAACGATACAGAGAAGATTAGCTATTTGGAACTATTAGGAAATTGGAACGATACAGAGAAGATTAGCTATTTGGAACGATTAGCAAATTGGAACGATACAGAGAATATTAGGAAATTGGAACGATACAGAGAAGATTAGCTATTTGGAACTATTAGGAAATTGGAACGATACAGAGAAGATTAGCTATTTGGAACGATTAGCAAATTGGAACGATACAGAGAATATTAGGAAATTGGAACGATACAGAGAAGATTAGCTATTTGGAACTATTAGGAAATTGGAACGATACAGAGAAGATAAGCTATTTGGAACGATTAGCAAATTGGAACGATACAGAGAATATTAGGAAATTGGAACGATACAGAGAAGATTAGCTATTTGGAACGATTAGCAAATTGGAACGATACAGAGAAGATTAGCAAACTGGAACGATACTGAGAAGATTAGGAAATTGGAACGATACAGAGAAGATTAGCTATTTGGAACGATTAGGAAATTGGAACGATACAGAGAAGATTAGCTATTTGGAACGATTAGCAAATTGGAACGATACAGAGAAGATTAGCAAATTGGAACGATACAGAGAATATTAGGGAATTGGAACGATACAGAGAAGATTAGCTATTTGGAACTATTAGGAAATTGGAACGATACAGAGAAGATTAGCTATTTGGAACGATTAGCAAATTGGAACGATACAGAGAATATTAGGAAATTGGAACGATACAGAGAAGATTAGCTATTTGGAACGATTAGCAAATTGGAACGATACAGAGGAGATTAGCAAATTGGAACGATACAGAGAAGATTAGCAAATTGGAACGATACAGAGAATATTAGGAAATTGGAACGATACAGAGAAGATTAGCTATTTGGAACTATTAGGAAATTGGAACGATACAGAGAAGATTAGCTATTTGGAACGATTAGCAAATTGGAACGATACAGAGAATATTAGGAAATTGGAACGATACAGAGAAGATTAGCTATTTGGAACGATTAGCAAATTGGAACGATACAGAGAAGATTAGCAAATTGGAACGATACAGAGAAGATTAGCAAATTGGAACGATACAGAGAATATTAGGAAATTGGAACGATACAGAGAAGATTAGCTATTTGGAACTATTAGGAAATTGGAACGATACAGAGAAGATTAGCTATTTGGAACGATTAGCAAATTGGAACGATACAGAGAATATTAGGAAATTGGAACGATACAGAGAAGATTAGCTATTTGGAACTATTAGGAAATTGGAACGATACAGAAGATTAGCTATTTGGAACGATTAGCAAATTGGAACGATACAGAGAATATTAGGAAATTGGAACGATACAGAGAAGATTAGCTATTTGGAACTATTAGGAAATTGGAACGATACAGAGAAGATTAGCAAACTGGAACGATACTGAGAAGATTAGGAAATTGGAACGATACAGAGAAGATTAGCTATTTGGAACGATTAGGAAATTGGAACGATACAGAGAAGATTAGCTATTTGGAACGATTAGCAAATTGGAACGATACAGAGGAATATTAGGAAATTGGAACGATACAGAGAAGATTAGCTATTTGGAACGATTAGCAAATTGGAACGATACAGAGAGATTAGCAAATTGGAACGATACAGAGAAGATAGCAAATTGGAACGATACAGAGAATATTAGGAAATTGGAACGATACAGAGAAGATTAGCTATTTGGAACTATTAGGAAATTGGAACGATACAGAGAAGATTAGCTATTTGGAACGATTAGCAAATTGGAACGATACAGTGAATATTAGGAAATTGGAACGATACAGAGAAGATTAGCTATTTGGAACGATTAGGAAATTGGAACGATACAGAGGAGATTAGCAAATTGGAACGATACAGAGAAGATTAGCAAATTGGAACGATTACAGAGAATATTAGGAAATTGGAACGATACAGAGAAGATTAGCTATTTGGAACGATTAGCAAATTGGAACGATACAGAGAATATTAGGAAATTGGAACGATACAGAGAAGATTAGCTATTTGGAACTATTAGGAAATTGGAACGATACAGAGAAGATTAGCTATTTGGAACGATTAGCAAATTGGAACGATACAGAGAATATTAGGAAATTGGAACGATACAGAGAAGATTAGCTATTTGGAACGATTAGGAAATTGGAACGATACAGAGAAGATTAGATAGCAAATTGGAACGATACAGAGAATTAGCAAATTGGAACGATACAGAGAATATTAGGAAATTGGAACGATACAGAGAAGATTAGCTATTTGGAACTATTAGGAAATTGGAACGATACAGAGAAGATTAGCTATTTGGAACGATTAGCAAATTGGAACGATACAGAGAATATTAGGAAATTGGAACGATACAGAGAAGATTAGCTATTTGGAACTATTAGGAAATTGGAACGATACAGAGAAGATTAGCTATTTGGAACGATTAGCAAATTGGAACGATACAGAGAATATTAGGAAATTGGAACGATACAGAGAAGATTAGCTATTTGGAACTATTAGGAAATTGGAACGATACAGAGAAGATTAGCTATTTGGAACGATTAGCAAATTGGAACGATACAGAGAATATTAGGAAATTGGAACGATACAGAGAAGATTAGCTATTTGGAACGATTAGCAAATTGGAACGATACAGAGAAGATTAGCAAATTGGAACGATACAGAGAAGATTAGGAAATTGGAACGATACAGAGAAGATTAGCTATTTGGAACTATTAGCAAATTGGAACGATACAGAGAGATTAGAAATTGGAACGATACAGAGAAGATTAGCTATTTGGAACGATTAGCAAATTGGAACGATACAGAGAAGATTAGCAAATTGGAACGATACAGAGAAGATTAGCAAATTGGAACGATACAGAGAATATTAGGAAATTGGAACGATACAGAGAAGATTAGCTATTTGGAACTATTAGGAAATTGGAACGATACAGAGAAGATTAGCTATTTGGAACGATTAGCAAATTGGAACGATACAGAGAATATTAGGAAATTGGAACGATACAGAGAAGATTAGCTATTTGGAACTATTAGGAAATTGGAACGATACAGAGAAGATTAGCTATTTGGAAAGATTAGCAAATTGGAACGATACAGAGAATATTAGGAAATTGGAACGATACAGAGAAGATTAGCTATTTGGAACTATTAGGAAATTGGAACGATACAGAGAAGATTAGCTATTTGGAACGATTAGCAAATTGGAACGATACAGAGAATATTAGGAAATTGGAACGATACAGAGAAGATTAGCTATTTGGAACTATTAGGAAATTGGAACGATACAGAGAAGATTAGCTATTTGGAACGATTAGCAAATTGGAACGATACAGAGAATATTAGGAAATTTGGAACGATACAGAGAAGATTAGCTATTTGGAACTATTAGGAAATTGGAACGATACAGAGAAGATTAGCTATTTGGAACGATTAGCAAATTGGAACGATACAGAGAATATTAGGAAATTGGAACGATACAGAGAAGATTAGCTATTTGGAACGATTAGCAAATTGGAACGATACAGAGAAGATTAGCTATTTGGAACGATTAGAAATTGGAACGATACAGAGAAGATTAGCTATTTGGAACGATTAGGAAATTGGAACGATACAGAGAAGATTAGCTATTTGGAACGATTAGCAAATTGGAACGATACAGAGATTATATTAGGAAATTGGAACGATACAGAGAAGATTAGCTATTTGGAACGATTAGCAAATTGGAACGATACAGAGAAGATTAGCTAAATTTGGAACGATACAGAGAAGATTAGCAAATTGGAACGATACAGAGAATATTAGCAAATTGGAACATACAGAGAAGATTAGCTATTTGGAACGATTAGGAAATTGGAACGATACAGAGAAGATTAGCTATTTGGAACGATTAGCAAATTGGAACGATACAGAGAATATTAGGAAATTGGAACGATACAGAGAAGATTAGCTATTTGGAACTATTAGGAAATTGGAACGATACAGAGAAGATTAGCTATTTGGAACGATTAGCAAATTGGAACGATACAGAGAATATTAGGAAATTGGAACGATACAGAGAAGATTAGCTATTTGGAACGATTAGCAAATTGGAACGATACAGAGGAGATTAGCAAATTGGAACGATACAGAGAAGATTAGGAAATTGGAACGATACAGAGAAGATTAGCTATTTGGAACGATTAGGAAATTGGAACGATACAGAGAAGATTAGCTATTTGGAACTATTAGGAAATTGGAACGATACAGAGAAGATTAGCTATTTGGAACGATTAGCAAATTGGAACGATACAGAGAATATTAGGAAATTGGAACGATACAGAGAAGATTAGCTATTTGGAACTATTAGGAAATTGGAACGATACAGAGAAGATTAGCTATTTGGAACGATTAGCAAATTGGAACGATACAGAGAATATTAGGAAATTGGAACGATACAGAGAAGATTAGCTATTTGGAACTATTAGGAAATTGGAACGATACAGAGAAGATTAGCTATTTGGAACGATTAGCAAATTGGAACGATACAGAGAATATTAGGAAATTGGAACGATACAGAGAAGATTAGCTATTTGGAAACTATTAGGAAATTGGAACGATACAGAGAAGATTAGCTATTTGGAACGATTAGCAAATTGGAACGATACAGAGAATATTAGGAAATTGGAACGATACAGAGAAGATTAGCTATTGGAACGATACGATTAGCAAATTGGAACGATACAGAGAAGATTAGCAAACTGGAACGATACTGAGAAGATTAGGAAATTGGAACGATACAGAGAAGATTAGCTATTTGGAACGATTAGCAAATTGGAACGATACAGAGAATATTAGGAAATTGGAACGATACAGAGAAGATTAGCTATTTGGAACGATTAGCAAATTGGAACGATACAGAGAAGATTAGCAAATTGGAACGATACAGAGAGATTAGCAAATTGGAACGATACAGAGAATATTAGGGAAATTGGAACGATACAGAGAAGATTAGCTATTTGGAACTATTAGGAAATTGGAACGATACAGAGAAGATTAGCTATTTGGAACGATTAGCAAATTGGAACGATACAGAGAATATTAGGAAATTGGAACGATACAGAGAAGATTAGCTATTTGGAACTATTAGAAATTGGAACGATACAGAGGAGATTTAGCAAATTGGAACGATACAGAGAAGATTAGCAAATTGGAACGATACAGAGAATATTAGGAAATTTGGAACGATACAGAGAAGATTAGCTATTTGGAACTATTAGGAAATTGGAACGATACAGAGAAGATTAGCTATTTGGAACGATTAGCAAATTGGAACGATACAGAGAATATTAGGAAATTGGAACGATACAGAGAAGATTAGCTATTTGGAACTATTAGGAAATTGGAACGATACAGAGAAGATTAGCTATTTGGAACGATTAGCAAATTGGAACGATACAGAGAATATTAGGAAATTTGAACGATACAGAGAAGATTAGCTATTTGGAACTATTAGGAAATTGGAACGATACAGAGAAGATTAGCAAATTGGAACGATTAGCAAATTGGAACGATACAGAGAATATTAGGAAATTGGAACGATACAGAGAAGATTAGCTATTTGGAACGATTAGCAAATTGGAACGATACAGAGAAGATTAGCTATTTGGAACGATTAGCAAATTGGAACGATACAGAAGAATATTAGGAAATTGGAACGATACAGAGAAGATTAGCTATTTGGACCGATTAGCAAATTGGAACGATACAAGAGATTAGCAAATTGGAACGATACAGAGAAGATTAGCTATTTGAACGATAGAAATTGGAACGATACAGAGAAGATTAGCAAATTTGGAACGATACAGAAGATTAGCAAATTGGAACGATACAGAGAATATTAGGGAAATTGGAACGATACAGAGAAGATTAGCTATTTGGAACTATTAGGAAATTGGAACGATACAGAGAAGATTAGCTATTTGGAACGATTAGCAAATTGGAACGATACAGAGAATATTAGGAAATTGGAACGATACAGAGAAGATTAGCTATTTGGAACTATTAGGAAATTGGAACGATACAGAGAAGATTAGCTATTTGGAACGATTAGCAAATTGGAACGATACAGAGAATATTAGGAAATTGGAACGATACAGAGAAGATTAGCTATTTGGAACGATTAGCAAATTGGAACGATACAGAGAAGATTAGCAAATTGGAACGATACAGAGAAGATAGGAAATTGGAACGATACAGAGAAGATTAGCTATTTTGGAACGATACAGAGAAGATAGCTATTTGGAACTATTAGGAAATTGGAACGATACAGAGAAGATTAGCTATTTGGAACGATTAGCAAATTGGAACGATACAGAGAATATTAGGAAATTGGAACGATACAGAGAAGATTAGCTATTTGGAACGATTAGGAAATTGGAACGATACAGAGAAGATTAGCTATTTGGAACGATTAGCAAATTGGAACGATACAGAGAATATTAGGAAATTGGAACGATACAGAGAAGATTAGCTATTTGGAACTATTAGGAAATTGGAACGATACAGAGAAGATAGCTATTTGGAACGATTAGCAAATTGGAACGATACAGAGAATATTAGGAAATTGGAACGATACAGAGAAGATTAGCTATTTGGAACGATTAGGAAATTGGAACGATACAGAGAAGATTAGCTATTTGGAACGATTAGGAAATTTGGAACGATACAGAGAAGATTAGAATTTGGAACGATTTAGGAAATTGGAACGATACAGAGAAGATTAGCTATTTGTGAACGATTAGCAAATTGGAACGATACAGAGAAGATTAGCAAATTGGAACGATACAGAGAATATTAGTGGAATTGGAACGATACAGAGAAGATTAGCTATTTGGAACTATTAGGAAATTGGAACGATACAGAGAAGATTAGCTATTTGGAACGATTAGCAAATTGGAACGATACAGTGAATATTAGGAAATTGGAACGATACAGAGAAGATTAGCTATTTGGAACGATTAGCAAATTGGAACGATACAGAGGAGATTAGCAAATTGGAACGATACAGAGAAGATTAGCAAATTGGAACGATACAGAGAATATTAGGAAATTGGAACGATACAGAGAAGATTAGCTATTTGGAACTATTAGGAAATTGGAACGATACAGAGAAGATTAGCTATTTGGAACGATTAGCAAATTGGAACGATACAGTGAATATTAGGAAATTGGAACGATACAGAGAAGATTAGCTATTTGGAACGATTAGCAAATTGGAACGATACAGAGGAGATTAGCAAATTGGAACGATACAGAGAAGATTAGCAAATTGGAACGATACAGAGAATATTAGGAAATTGGAACGATACAGAGAAGATTAGCTATTTGGAACGTATTAGGAAATTGGAACGATACAGAGAAGATTAGCAAATTTGGAACGATTAGCAAATTGGAACGATACAGAGAATATTAGGAAATTGGAACGATACAGAGAAGAGAACTATTAGGAAATTGGAAGGGGGGGGGGGGGGGGGGGGGGGAAAAAAAAAAAAAAAAAAAAAAAAAAAAAAAAAAATACAGATAAGAATTAGCTATTTGGAACGATTAGCAAATTGGAACGATACAGAGAAGATTAGAAACTGGAACGATACTGAGAAGATTAGGAAATTGGAACGATACAGAGAAGATTACTATTTGGAACGATTAGGAAATTGGAACGATACAGAGAAGATTAGCTATTTGGAACGATTAGCAAATTGGAACGATACAGAGGAGATTAGGCAAATTGGAACGATACAGAGAAGATTAGCTATTTGGACCGATTAGCAAATTGGAACGATACAGAGGAGATTAGCAAATTGGAACGATACAGAGAAAGATTAGCAAATTGGAACGATACAGAGAATATTAGGAATTGGAACGATACAGAGAAGATTAGTCTATTTGGAACTATTAGGAAATTGAACGATACAGAGAAGATTAGCAATTTGGAACGATTAGCAAATTGGAACGATACAGTGAATAATTAGGAAATTGGAAACGATACAGAGAGATTAGCTAGTTGGGAACATTAGGAAAATTGCAAATACAGAGGAGATTAGCAAATTGGAACGATACAGAGAAGATTAGCAAATTGGAACGATACAGAGAATATTAGGAAATTGGAACGATACAGTGAAGATTAGCTATTTGGAACTATTAGGAAATTGGAACGATACAGAGAAGATTAGCTATTTGGAACGATTAGCAAATTGGAACGATACAGAGCATATTAGGAAATTTTAACGATACAGAGAAGATTAGCTATTTGGAACTATTAGGAAATTGGAACGATACAGAGAAGATTAGCAAATTGGAACGATTAGCAAATTGGAACGATACAGAGAATATTAGGAAATTGGTAACGATACAGAGAAGATTAGCTATTTGGAACGATTAGCAAAATTGGAACGATACAGAGAAGATTAGCTATTTGAACGATTTGAGGAAATTGGAACGATACAGAGAAGATAGCTATTTGGACGATTAGCAAATTGGAACGATACAGAGAAGATTAGCTATTTGGACGATTAGCAAATTGGAACGATACAGAGGAGATTAGCAAATTGAACGATACAGAGAAGATTAGCTATTTGGACCGATTAGCAAATTGGAACGATACAGAGGAGATTAGCAAATTGGGAACGATACAGAGAAGATTGCAAATTGGAACGATACAGAGAATATTAGGAATTGGAAACGATACAGAGAAGATTTAGCTATTTGGAACTATTAGGAAATTGGAACGATACAGAGAAGATTAGCTATTTGGAACGATTAGCAAATTGGAACGATACAGAGAATATTAGGAAATTGGAACGATACAGAGAAAGATTAGCTATTTGGAACTATTAGGAAATTGGAACGATACAGAGAAGATTAGCTCTCTGTGATGGAACGATTTATCGTTCCAATTTCCTATAATTCGTATCGGGAACGATAATCTTCTCTGGAAGAATACTTGGCTAATAGGAAATCTTTCTTGGTTCCATATTTCTAATCGTTGCAGAGAATCTCTCTGTATCATTATGCTATTTGGAACGATTACCAAATCGTTTCCAACGATACAGGGGAAGATTAGGCAAACTGGAACGATACTGAGAAAGAATTAGGAAATTGAACGATACAGAGAAGATAGGCTATTTGGAACGATTAGGAAATTGGAACGATAACAGAAGATTAGCTATTATGTGAACGTATTAAATTGGAACTATACAGAGATTAGGCTGTTGTTCCTCGGTGAATGTTAAATCTTCAACCTGTTACGTTTCATCAAGATTGTTGACGTCAACCTCATCCCTCCTCCCCCCACCCCCCCCACCTGTTGCATCATCCTGTTCTGTTTCAGCATGACCATTGGTATTGTGGTTAATTGATGGATTACCCTCATCAGCTTCCTCTGTGTCATCGGTTTTGCTAATCGTGTTCCAAATAGCTAATCTTCTCTGTATCGTTCCAATTTCCTAATCGTTTCCAAATAGCTAATCTTCTCTGTATCGTTCCAATTTCCTAATCGTTTCCAAATAGCTAATCTTCTCTGTATCGTTTTCCAATTTCCTAATCTTCTCTGTATCGTTCCAATAGCTAATCTTCTCTGTATCGTTCCAATTTGCTAATCGTTCCAAATAGCTAATCTTCTCTGTATCGTTCCAATTTGCCTAATATTCTCTGTATCGTTCCAATTTGCTAATCGTTTCCAAATTAGCTAATCTTCTCTGTATCGTTCCAATTTCCTAATAGTTCCAAATATCTCTGTATCGTTCCAATTTCCTAATATTCTCTGTATCGTTCCAATTTGCTAATCGTTCCAAATAGCTAATCTTCTCTGTATCGTTCCAATTTCCTAATAGTTCCAAATAGCTAATCTTCTCTGTATCGTTCCAATTTCCTAATATTCTCTGTATCGTTCCAATTTGCTAATCTTCTCTGTATCGTTCCAATTTGCTAATCTCCTCTGTATCGTTCCAATTTCCTAATCAGTCCAAATAGCTAATCTTCTCTGTATCGTTCCAATTTGCTAATCTCCTCTGTATCGTTCCAATTTGCTAATCCTGTATCGTTCCAATTTCCTGTATTCCAAATAGCTAATCTTCTCTGTATCGTTCCAATTTCCTAATCGTTCTCTGTATCGTTCCATCAATAGCTAATCTTCTCTGTATCGTTCCAATTTGCTAATCGTTCCAAATAGCTAATCTTTCTCTGTATCGTTCCAATTTCCTAATATTCTCTGTATCGTTCCAATTTGCTAATCGTTCCAATAGCTAATCTTCTCTGTATCGTTCCAATTTCCTAATAGTTCCAAATAGCTAATCTTCTCTGTATCGTTCCAATTTCCTAATATTCTCTGTATCGTTCCAATTTGCTAATCGTTCCAAATAGCTAATCTTCTCTGTATCGTTCCAATTTCCTAATATTTCCAAATAGCTAATCTTCTCTGTATCGTTCCAATTTCCTAATATTCTCTGTATCGTTCCAATTTGCTAATCTTCTCTGTATCGTTCCAATTTGCTAATCTCCTCTGTATCGTTCCAATTTGCTAATCGTTCCAAATAGCTAATCTTCTCTGTATCGTTCCAATTTCCTAATATTCACTGTATCGTTCCAATTTGCTAATCGTTCCAAATAGCTAATCTTCTCTGTATCGTTCCAATTTCCTAATCGTTTCCAAATAGCTAATCTTCTCTGTATCGTTCCAATTTCCTAATATTCTCTGTATCGTTCCAATTTGCTAATCTTCTCTGTATCGTTCCAAATTTCCTAATCTTCTCTGTATCGTTCCAATTTGCTAATCGTTCCAAATAGCTAATCTTCTCTGTATCGTGTCCAATTTCCTAATCTTCTCTGTATCGTTCCAAATTTGCTAATTTGTCCAAAAAGCTAATCTTCTCTGTATCGTTCCAATTTCCTAATCGTTCCAAATAGCTAATCTTCTCTGTATCGTTCCAATTTCCTAATCGTTTCCAAATAGCTAATCTTCTCTATCTCTTTATCGTTCCAATTTCCTAATCGTTTCCAAATAGCTAATCTTCTCTGTATCGTTCCAATTTCCTAATATTCTCTGTATCGTTCCAATTTGCTAATCGTTCCAAATAGCTAATCTTCTCTGTATCGTTCCAATTTCCTAATAGTTCCAAATAGCTAATCTTCTCTGTATCGTTCCAATTTCCTAATATTCTCTGTATCGTTCCAATTTGCTAATCGTTCCAAATAGCTAATCTTCTCTGTATCGTTCCAATTTCCTAAATTCCAAATAGCTAATCTTCTCTGTATCGTTCCAATTTCCTAATATTCTCTGTATCGTTTCCAATTTGCTAATCTTCTCTGTATCGTTCCAATTTGCTAATCTTCCTCTGTATCGTTCCAATTTGCTAATCGTTCCAAATAGCTAATCTTCTCTGTATCGTTCCAATTTCCTAATCTCTGTATATCGTTCCAATTTGCTAATCGTTCCAAATAGCTAATCTTCTCTGTATCGTTCCAATTTGCTATCTTTTAGTATCGTTCCAATTTGCTAATCGTTCACTAATCTTCTCTGTATCGTTCCAATTTCCTAATATTCTCTGTATCGTTCCAATTTGCTAATCGTTCCAATCTTCTCTGTATCGTTCCAATTTGCTAATCTTCTCTGTATCGTTCCAATTTGCTAATCGTTCCAAATAGCTAATCTTCTCTGTATCGTTCCAATTTCCTAATATTCTCTGTATCGTTCCAATTTGCTAATCGTTCCAAATAGCTAATCTTCTCTGTATCGTTCCAATTTCCTAATCGTTCCAAATAGCTAATCTTCTCTGTATCGTTCCAATTTCCTAATATTCTCTGTATCGTTCCAATTTGCTAATCTTCTCTGTATCGTTCCAATTTCCTAATCGTTCCAAATAGCTAATCTTCTCTGTATCGTTCCAATTTCCTAATATTCTCTGTATCGTTCCAACTAATCGTTCTCTGTAACGTTCCAAATTTCCTAATCTTCTCTGTATCGTTCCAATTGCTAATCTTCTCTGTATCGTTCCAATTTTGCTAATCGTTCCAAATAGCTAATCTTCTTTGTATCGTTCCAAATAGCTAATCTTCTCTGTATCGTTCCAATTTCCTAATCGTTTCCAAATAGCTAATCTTCTCTGTATCGTTCCAATTTCCTAATATAATAGCTAATCTTCTCTGTATCGTTCCAATTTCCTAATATTCTCTGTATCGTTCCAATTTGCTAATCGTTCCAAATAGCTAATCTTCTCTGTATCGTTCCAATATCCTAATAGTTCCAAATAGCTAATCTTCTCTGTATCGTTCCAATTTCCTAATATTCTCTGTATCGTTCCAATTTGCTAATCGTTCCAAATAGCTAATCTTCTCTGTATCGTTCCAATTTCCTATATCGTTCCAAATAGCTAATCTTCTCTGTATCGTTCCAATTTCCCTAATCGTTCAAATAGCTAATCTTCTCTGTATCGTTCCAATTTCCTAAATTTCCTAATCGTTCCAATTTCCTAATCTTCTCTGTAGTCGTTCCAATTTGCTTTAATACATCTTTCCAAATAGCTATAATCGTTCCAATATCTAATCTTCTCTTATTGTTCCAAGTTCCTATCCAAATAGCTAATATTCCAATTTCCTAATACTCTCTGTATCGTTCCAATTTGCTAATCGTTCCAAATAGCTAATCTTCTCTGTATCGTTCCAATTTCCTAATAGTTCCAAATAGCTAATCTTCTCTGTATCGTTCCAATTTCCTAATATTCTCTGTATCGTTCCAATTTGCTAATCGTTCCAAATAGCTAATCTTCTCTGTATCGTTCCAATTTCCTAATAGTTTCCAAATAGCTAATCTTCTCTGTATCGTTCCAATTTCCTAATATTCTCTGTATCGTTCCAATTTGCTAATCTTCTCTGTATCTTCCAATTTGCTAATATTCTCTGTATCGTTCCAATTTGCTAATCGTTCCAAATAGCTAATCTTCTCTGTATCGTTCCAATTTGCTAATATTCTCTGTATCGTTCCAATTTGCTAATCGTTCCAAATAGCTAATCTTCTCTGTATCGTTCCAATTTCCTAATCGTTCCAAATAGCTAATCTTCTCTGTATCGTTCCAATTTCCTAATATTCTCTGTATCGTTCCAATTTGCTAACCTAATCTTCTCTGTATCTAATCTTCTCTGTATCGTTCCAATTTCCTAATATTCTCTGTATCGTTCCAATTTGCTAATCGTTCCAAATAGCTAATCTTCTCTGTATCGTTCCAATTTCCTAATCGTCCAAATAGCTAATCTTCTCTGTATCGTTCCAATTTCCTAATATTCTCTGTAACGTTCCAATTTTCCTAATCGTTCCAAATAGCTAATCTTCTCTGTATCGTTCCAATTTTCCTAATCGTTCCAAATAGCTAATCTTCTCTGTATCGTTCCAATTTCCTAATATTCTCCTGTATCGTTCCAATTTGCTAATCGTTCCAAATAGCTAATCTTCTCTGTATCGTTCCAATTTCCTAATAGTTCCAAATAGCTAATCTTCTCTGTATCACACACACACACAAACACACACACACACACACAATTTAGGTTACTTTGATAAATCACTAATTAGAAAGTAGAGAGTAAAGTTCTTATTTATTGCGTCATACAGTATGAAGATAATGTTAGTTAGACGTGGTTCAATGGGATTGGAATAAGCTAATCTTCTCTCTGTATCGTTCCAATTTCCTAATATTCTCTGTATCGTTCCAATTTGCTAATCGTTCCAAATAGCTAATCTTCTCTGTATCGTTCCAATTTCCTAATAGTTCCAAATAGCTAATCTTCTCTGTATCGTTCCAATTTCCTAATCTAATATTCTCTGTATCGTTCCAATTTCCTAATCGTTCCAAATAGCTTCTCTGTATCGTTCCAATTTCCTAATCGTTCCAAATAGCTAAATCTTCTCTGTATCGTTCCAATTTCCTAAAATTCTCTGTATCGTTCCAATTTGCTAATCTGTTCCAAATAGCTAATCTTCTCTGTATCGTTCCAATTTCCTAATAGCTTCTCAGTATCGTTCTCTGTATCGTTCCAATTTCCTAATCGTTCCAAATAGCTAATCTTCTCTGTATCGTTCCAATTTCCTAATATTCTCTGTATCGTTCCAAATTTGCTAATCGTTCCAAATAGCTAATCTTCTCTGTATCGTTCCAATTTCCTAATAGTTCCAATAGCTAATCTTCTCTGTATCGTTCCAAATTTGCTAATCGTTCCAAATAGCTAATCTTCTCTGTATCGTTCCAATTTCCTAATAGTTTCCAAATAGCTAATCTTCTCTGTATCGTTCCAATTTCCTAATATTCTCTGTATCGTTCCAATTTCCTAACGTTTCCAAATAGCTAATCTTCTCTGTATCGTTCCAATTTCCTAATCGTTCCAAATACTAATCTTCTCTGTATCGTTCCAATTTCCTAATATTCTCCTGTATCGTTCCAATTTGCTAATCGTTCCAAATAGCTAATCTTCTCTGTATCGTTCCAATTTCCTAATATTCCAAATAGCTAATCTTCTCTGTATCGTTCCAATTTTCCTAATCATCTTCTCTGTATCGTTCCAATTTTCCTAATCTTCTCTGTATCGTTCCAATTTTGCTAATTCTCTGTATCGTTCCAATTTGCTAATCGTTCCAAATAGCTAATCTTCTCTGTATCGTTCCAATTTCCTAATATTCTCTGTATCGTTCCAATTTGCTAATCGTTCCAAATAGCTAATCTTCTCTGTATCGTTCCAATATCCTAATAGTTCCAAATAGCTAATCTTCTCTGTATCGTTCCAATTTCCTAATATTCTCTGTATCGTTCCAATTTCTAATCGTTCCAAATAGCTAATCTTCTCTGTATCGTTCCAATTTCCTAATAGTTCCAAATAGCTAATCTTCTCTGTATCGTTCCAATTTCCTAATATTCTGTATCGTTCCAATTTCTAATCTTCTCTGTATCGTTCCAATTTGCTAATCTTCTCTGTATCGTTCCAATTTGCTAATCGTTCCAAATAGCTAATCTTCTCTGTATCGTTCCAATTTGCTAATATTCTCTGCATCGTTCCAATTTGCTAATCGTTCCAAATAGCTAATCTTCTCTGTATCGTTCCAATTTGCTAATCGTTTCCAAATAGCTAATCTTCTCTGTATCGTTCCAATTTCAATCGTTCCAAATAGCTAATCTTCTCTGTATCGTTCCAATTTCCTAATCGTTCCAAATAGCTAATCTTCTCTGTATCGTTCCAATTTCCTAATATTCTCTGTATCGTTTCCAATTTTCCTAATCGTTCCAATAGCTAATCTTCTCTGTATCGTTCCAATTTCCTAATAGTTCCAAATAGCTAATCTTCTCTGTATCGTTCCAAATTTCCTAATATTCTCTGTATCTTTCCAATTTGCTAATCGTTCCAAATAGCTAATCTTCTCTGTATCGTTCCAATTTCCTAATAGTTTCCAAATAGCTAATCTTCTCTGTATCGTTCCAATTTCCTAATATTCTCTGTATCGTTCCAATTTGCTAATCGTTCCAAATAGCTAATCTTCTCTGTATCGTTCCAATTTCCTAATAGTTCCAAATAGCTAATCTTCTCTGTATCGTTCCAATTTCCTAATATTCGTCTCTGTATCGTTCCAATTTGCTAATCTTCTCTGTATCGTTCCAATTTCTAATCTCTGTATCGTTCCAATTTGCTAATCGTTCCAAATAGCTAATCTTCTCTGTATCGTTCCAATTTCCTAATATTCTCTGTATCGTTCCAATTAGCTAATCGTTCCAATAGCTAATCTTCTCTGTATCGTTCCAATTTGCTAATCGTAGTTCCAAATAGCTAATCTTCTCTGTATCGTTCCAATTTCCTAATATTCACTGTATCGTTTCCAATTTGCTAATCTTCTCTGTAATCTTCCAACTGTATCGTTCCAATTTCCTAATCGTTCCAAATAGCTAATCTTCTCTGTATCGTTCCAATTTCCTAATCTGTATCGTTCCAAAATAGCTAATCTTCTCTGTATCGTTCCAATTTCCTAATCGTTTCCAAATAGCTAATCTTTTCTGTATCGTTCCAATTTCCTAATAGTTCTCAAATAGCTAATCTTCTCTGTATCGTTCCAATTTGCTAATCGGTTCCAAATAGCTAATCTTCTCTGTATCGTTCCAATTTCCTAATCTTCTCTGTATCGTTCCAATTTGCTAATCGTTCCAAATAGCTAATCTTCTCTGTATCGTTCCAATTTCCTAATCGTTTCCAAATAGCTAATCTTCTCTGTATCGTTCCAATTTCCTAATATTCTCTGTATCGTTCCAATTTGCTAATCGTTCCAAATAGCTAATCTTCTCTGTATCGTTCCAATTTCCTAATAGTTCTCAAATCGCTAATCTTCTCTGTATCGTTCCAATTTCCTAATATTCTCTGTATCGTTCCAATTTGCTAATCGTTCCAAATAGCTAATCTTCTCTGTATCGTTCCAATTTTCCTAATAGTTCCAAATAGCTAATCTTCTCTGTATCGTTCCAATTTCCTAATATTCTCTGTATCGTTCCAATTTGCTAATCTTCTCTGTATCGTTCCAATTTGCTAATCTCTCTGTATCGTTCCAATTTGCTAATCGTTCCAAATAGCTAATCTTCTCTGTATCGTTCCAATTTCCTAATTCACTGTATCGTTCCAATTTGCTAATCGTTCCAAATAGCTAATCTTCTCTGTATCGTTCCAATTTCCTAATCGTTCTCTGTATATTCTCTGTATCGTTCCAATTTTCCTAATCTTCACTGTATCGTTCCAATTTCCTAATCTTCTCCAAATAGCTAATCTTCTCTGTATCGTTCCAATTTCCTAATATTCTCTGTATCGTTCCAATTTGCTAATCGTTCTCAAATAGCTAATCTTCTCTGTATCGTTCCAATTTCCTAATCGTTTCCAAATAGCTAATCTTCTCTGTATCGTTCCAATTTCCTAATATTCTCTGTATCGTTCCAATTTGCTAATCGTTCCAAATAGCTAATCTTCTCTGTATCGTTCCAATTTTCCTAATAGTTCCAAATAGCTAATCTTCTCTGTATCGTTCCAATTTCCTAATATTCTCTGTATCGTTCCAATTTGCTAATCTTCTCTGTATCGTTCCAATTTAGCTAATCTCTCTGTATCGTTCCAATTTCCTAATCGTTCCAAATAGCTAATCTTCTCTGTATCGTTCCAATTTGCTAATATTTCTGTATCGTTCCAATTTCTAATCGTTCCAAATAGCTAATCTCTCTCTGTATCGTTCCAATTTCCTAATCGTTCCAAATAGCTAATCTTCTCTGTATCGTTCCAATTTCCTAATCTTCTCTGTATCGTTCCAATTTGCTAATCTTCTCTGTATCGTTCCAATTTCCTAAATCGTTCCAAATAGCTAACTTCTCTGTATCGTTCCAATTTCCTAATCTTCTCTGTATCGTTCCAATTTGCTAATCGTTCCAAATAGCTAATCTTCTCTGTATCGTTCCAATTTCCTAATAGTTTCAAATAGCTGAATCTTCTCTGTATCGTTCCAATTTCCTAATATTCTCTGTATCGTTTCCAATTTGCTAATCGTTCCAAATAGCTAATCTCTCTGTATCGTTCCAATTTCCTAATCGTTCCAAATAGCTAATCTTCTCTGTATCGTTCCAATTTCCTAATCTTTTCAATTTGCTAATCTTCTCTGTATCGTTCCAATTTCCTAATCTCCTGTATCGTTCCAATTTGCTAATCGTTCCAAATAGCTAATCTTCTCTGTATCGTTCCAATTTCCTAATATTCACTGTATCGTTCCAATTTGCTAATCGTTTCCAAATAGCTAATCTTCTCTGTATCGTTCCAATTTCCTAATAGTTCCAAATAGCTAATCTTCTCTGTATCGTTCCAATTTCCTAATATTCTCTGTATCGTTCCAATTTGCTAATCGTTCTCTGTATCGTTCCAATTTGCTAATCTTCTCTGTATCGTTCCAATTTCCTAATCGTTCCAAATAGCTAATCTTCTCTGTATCGTTTCCAATTTCCTAATATTCTCTGTATCGTTCCAATTTGCTAATCGTTCCAAATAGCTAATCTTCTCTGTATCGTTCCAATTTCCTAATAGTTCCAAATAGCTAATCTTCTCTGTATCGTTCCAATTTCCTAATCGTTTCAAATTAGCTAAATCATCTCTGTATCGTTCCAATTTCCTAATCGTTCTCTGTTAATCTTCTCTGTATCGTTCCAATTTCCTAATCGTATCGTTCCAATAGCTAATCTTCTCTGTATCGTTCCAATTTCCTAATCGTTCAAATAGCTAATCTTCTCTGTATCGTTCCAATTTGCTAATCGTTTCAAATAGCTAATCTTCTCTGTATCGTTCCAATATCCTAATATTCTCTGTATCGTTCCAATTTGCTAATCGTTCCAAATAGCTAATCTTCTCTGTATCGTTCCAATTTCCTAATCGTTCCAAATAGCTAATCTTCTCTGTATCGTTCCAATTTCCTAATATTCTCTGTATCGTTCCAATTTGCTAATCGTTCCAAATAGCTAATCTTCTCTGTATCGTTCCAATTTCCTAATAGTTCCAAATAGCTAATCTTCTCTGTATCGTTCCAATTTCCTAATATTCTCTGTATCGTTCCAAATTTGCTAATCGTTCCAAATAGCTAATCTCTCTGTATCGTTCCAATTTCCTAATCGTTCCAAATAGCTAATCTTCTCTGTATCGTTCCAATTTCCTAATATTCTCTGTATCGTTCCAATTTGCTAATCGTTCCAAATAGCTAATCTTCTCTGTATCGTTCCAATTTCCTAATCGTTCCAAATAGCTAATCTTCTCTGTATCGTTCCAATTTCCTAATATTCTCTGTATCGTTCCAATTTGCTAATCTTCTCTGTATCGTTCCAATTTGCTAATCTCCTCTGTATCGTTCCAATTTGCTAATCGTTCCAAATAGCTAAATCTTCTCTGTATCGTTCCAATTTCCTAATATTCTCTGTATCGTTCCAATTTCCTAATCGTTCCAAATAGCTAATCTTCTCTGTATCGTTCCAATTTGCTAATCGTTCCAAATAGCTAATCTTCTCTGTATCGTTCCAATTTCCTAATCGTTCCAATAGCTAATCTTCTCTGTATCGTTCCAATTTCCTAATCGTTCCAAATAGCTAATCTTCTCTGTATCGTTCCAATTTGCTAATATTCTCTGTATCGTTCCAATTTGCTAATCGTTCCAAATAGCTAATCTTCTCTGTATCGTTCCAATTTCCTAATAGTTCCAAATAGCTAATCTTCTCTGTATCGTTCCAATTTCCTAATATTCTCTGTATCGTTCCAATTTGCTAATCGTTCCAAATAGCTAATCTTCTCTGTATCGTTCCAATTTCCCTAATAGTTCCAAATAGCTAATCTTCTCTGTATCGTTCCAATTTCCTAATATTCTCTGTATCGTTCCAATTTGCTAATCGTTCCAAATAGCTAATCTTCTCTGTATCGTTCCAATTTCCTAATAGTTCAAATAGCTAATCTTCTCTGTATCGTTCCAATTTCCTAATTCTCTGTATCGTTCCAATTTGCTAATCTTCTCTGTATCGTTCCAATTTGCTAATCTCCTCTGTATCGTTCCAATTTGCTAATCGTTCCAAATAGCTAATCTTCTCTGTATCGTTCCAATTTCCTAATATATTCTCTGTATCGTTCCAATTGCTAATCGTTCCAATGCTAATCTTCTCTGTATCGTTCCAATTTCCTAATCGTTCCAAATAGCTAATCTTCTCTGTATCGTTCCAATTTCCCTAATATTCTCTGTATCGTTCCAATTTGCTAATCTTCTCTGTATCGTTTCCAATCTGTATCGTTCCAATTCCTAATCGTTCCAAATAGCTAATCTTCTCTGTATCGTTCCAATTTCCTAATATTCTCTGTATCGTTCCAATTTCCTAATGTATCCAAATAGCTAATCTTCTCTGTAATCGTTCCAATTTCCTAATCTTCTCAGTATCGTTCCAGTTTGCTAATCTTCTCTGTATCGTTCCAATTTGCTAATCGTTCCAAATAGCTAATCTTCTCTGTATCGTTCCAATTTCCTAATATTCTCTGTATCGTTCCAATTTCCTAATCGTTCCAAATAGCTAATCTTCTCTGTATCGTTCCAATTTCCTAATCGTTCCAAATAGCTAATCTTCTCTGTATCGTTCCAATTTCCTAATATTCTCTGTATCGTTCCAATTTGCTAATCGTTCCAAATAGCTAATCTTCTCTGTATCGTTCCAATTTCCTAATAGTTCCAAATAGCTAATCTCTCTGTATCGTTCCAATTTCCTAATATTCTCTGTATCGTTCCAATTTGCTAATCGTTCCAAATAGCTAATCTTCTCTGTATCGTTCCAATTTCCTAATAGTTCCAAATAGCTAATCTTCTCTGTATCGTTCCAATTTCCTAATATCTCTGTATCGTTCCAATTTGCTAATCTTCTCTGTATCGTTCCAATTTGCTAATCTTCTCTGTATCGTTCCAATTTCCTAATCGTTTCAAATAGCTAATCTTCTCTGTATCGTTCCAATTTCCTAATATTCTCTGTATCGTTCCAATTTCCTAATCGTTCCAAATAGCTAATCTTCTCTGTATCGTTCCAATTTCCTAATCGTTTCCAAATAGCTAATCTTCTCTGTATCGTTCCAATTTCCTAATATTCTCTGTATCGTTCCAATTTGCTAATCGTTCCAAATAGCTAATCTTCTCTGTATCGTTCCAATTTCCTAATAGTTCCAAATAGCTAATCTTCTCTGTATCGTTCCAATTTCCTAATATTCTCTGTATCGTTCCAATTTGCTAATCGTTCCAAATAGCTAATCTTCTCTGTATCGTTCCAATTTCCTAATCGTTCCAAATAGCTAATCTTCTCTGTATCGTTCCAATTTCCTAATATTCTCTGTAATCGTTCCAATTTGCTAATCTTCTCTGTATCGTTCCAATTTCCTAATCTCCTCTGTATCGTTCCAATTTGCTAATCGTTCCAAATAGCTAATCTTCTCTGTATCGTTCCAATTTCCTAATAGTTCCAAATAGCTAATCTTCTCTGTATCGTTCCAATTTCCTAATATTCTCTGTATCGTTCCAATTTGCTAATCGTTCCAAATAGCTAATCTTCTCTGTATCGTTCCAATTTCCTAATAGTTCCAAATAGCTAATCTTCTCTGTATCGTTCCAATTTCCTAATATTCTCTGTATCGTTCCAATTTGCCTAATCTTCTCTGTTTGCTAATCTCTCTGTATCGTTCCAATTTGCTAATCGTTCCAAATAGCTAATCTTCTCTGTATCGTTCCAATTTCCTAATATTCTCTGTATCGTTCCAATTTGCTAATCTCCAAATAGCTAATCTTCTCTGTATCGTTCCAATTTGCTAATCGTTCCAAATAGCTAATCTTCTCTGTATCGTTCCAATTTCCTAATCGTTCCAAATAGCTAATCTTCTCTGTATCGTTCCAATTTCCTAATATTCTCTGTATCGTTCCAATTTGCTAATCGTTCCAAATAGCTAATCTCTCTCTGTATCGTTCCAATTTCTAATCGTTCCAAATAGCTAATCTTCTCTGTATCGTTCCAATTTCCTAATATTCTCTGTATCGTTCCAATTTGCTAATCGTTCCAAATAGCTAATCTTCTCTGTATCGTTCCAATTTCCTAATAGTTCCAAATAGCTAATCTTCTCTGTATCGTTCCAATTTCCTAATATTCTCTGTATCGTTCCAATTTGCTAATCGTTCCAAATAGCTAATCTTCTCTGTATCGTTCCAATTTCCTAATCGTTCCAAATAGCTAATCTTCTCTGTATCGTTCCAATTTCCTAATATTCTCTGTATCGTTCCAATTTGCTAATCTTCTCTGTATCGTTCCAATTTGCTAATCTCTGTATCGTTCCAATTTGCTAATCGTTCCAAATAGCTAATCTTCTCTGTATCGTTCCAATTTCCTAATATTCACTGTATCGTTCCAATTTGCTAATCGTTCCAAATAGCTAATCTTC
>JACYXH010000069.1:5857500-5902049 GCA_026745465.1 Lota lota | reverse complement strand
TGTAATTGGAAAGATGAAAGATGAACGGGAATTCAAAAACCAAGTGATAAACAAGCATTTTCAAACAGTTTATTTCAAACCAAGCCACAGGTTTGGGCCTAAGTGGTAGTCTTCAGGTAATAACATTACAGGCGTACCCACCGAAATGACTACGGTTGAATGATTACAAAACTGAACAGGTTGCACGCGGAGAGTTGTCTGTACCCGCGTCACAGCCTTGTGTGCTGAGGTGTTGTTGTGAAAGACCTGCCATTCTCACACTCTGGTGAACATGTTGGAACGAGGAGGGGACCCAAGGGTATCCCAGATGTGGCCCTGCATTCTGCTCTCCACCAGGCTGCTAATTACCCTCTGGGCTCTGTTAGGGGACGTAATGACATGGGAAAGACTTGGGTGTGGGATCCAGGAGAGTGTACAGCGATTGATTTATGTCCTTTCTCCCCTCTTCTTTACCCCTGTTCATGCATTCATCGGTGTCCGCACACGTACACATAAACGTGCGCACACATTTGCACATTTATACAAACGCATTACAGACATACGTTCATACATACGTACATGCATATATACATAGAGGCATGCACCCACGAACCAAAAAAACGCAACACACATTCACACCCCCCCCCCCCCCCCCCCCACACACACACACACACTTACACAGGCTACAGATAAATACCTAAATTGAACCCAAAAAAGCGTTTTTTGTCTCCTCAAAAGTGGCTGTGCTGTGCTTATAGCTGTGCTTGTAGCTGTACTCTGTAGCTGTACTCGTAGCTGTACTCTAGCATTTCAAAATACACTTTACATAGCCCTCATTGAAGCATCTAGCGTGCTGTTGATTCTCCAAGTGTTATCTAAGCCTTGGTTTTCAACTGCCGAACCCTGACTCCATCCCTCTCAGCCCTGGGCTTTAGGACCCCGGCTCTCCAACATGTGTCTGGGAAAGACCACCACATCCCAGGGGTCTCTCTGACCCGGTGGACTCCTGGAGCAATGCGTTGCTTCCACAGATTGTTCTGATTTTTCTCTCGTTCCCAGCTCCTGATAGGCCGTCAGAGGAAGGGGCCGCCAAAGCACAACAACCCCATAATAGGGGCAGCCTCTGGGGGCCCCAGCAGCAGGAGGAGGGTCAAAGCAGACACAGTGGGGCTCGAGGTGCAACAGTGAGGGGGCAGCAAGGAACGGAAGTAAGTAGCCCATGTCAACATAGTATTGCAAAATATTTTCTACTTCACATGGGATCTGTTGATGTAGCGGTTTTATACAAGCAGGCTGTTTGAAGTTCTGGTGAAACCCAAGCCTGCCGTTTTAAACCCTATTTCTTGAAGCAATCATGTTCTGGCCTTAGCTTTAACAGCTTTTTTGTAAAGTTATGGTACCCATGTTGTTTGAATAGTGGCCTGTCCAACATTGCTGGAAATTACGTTTTTCAACAAAGCGGGAAAACAAAAATAGAAAACTGGCATAGAGACGCAGTGCCCTGGACCATTTACAGTGTAATCCTCATTTCATACACCATGCAAGTGTGTACCGACATTCCCGCAGCTTCTGAAATCAGGGCCGAGCAGACAAATGCTGGCAGCTGTTTGCCTAGCGATCAGATCTGACTTCTCAGGAGGACATCAAAGACAACGGGAAGTGCTGCGAGTTTCCATTGAGTCTTCTCTTCCTTCCCTTGACGTTAGAAAGTCCCCTCTTTCTATCAGTAGGGAGAGAGGGAATGACTAATACAAGGACCCACCTGTCAACACCGCCCTTCCTCGGAATAAACCATTTCGTCATGGCCTGGTGTCCGAGAACAATGGGGTGTTTATCGAAGAGCTGAAGTGAGGTTGATGCCATCATCAGTGCAGGGAAACTAACGAGTTCTTAGGGAACACCCAGTATGTTGGTGGCGCAGGATAGTGGTGAGGCTGTTTGACTCTCAATCAAAAGGTCCACCAGTCTACCAGTGGGCATCCGTAGGCTAGATGACTAACCCCTATCCCTGCACATTAATGATGTATCTAAAATAAGAAAACGATGAACTGTCAGTCACTGTGGATCAAAGCATCTGCTAAACGACAATAAATAGTGATGTGGAGCTGAGGCCCTGTCTGTTTTAATAAAGGACGGTTGAATGAGGGATAGGAAACGAATGTGACATTGGGGGTGATGGGTGTGGGTGGAGTGAAACTTTGGAACAGGTGGGTTTTGTTTTCATCTCGAGAGTTTTGAACTTTTGGGATATTTTGTCTTCCCTTGCAACATGTGCTGCTTCCATGAGGCCTACACTCTGGACTCAAACCCAAACACCTCTTCACCTCCTTGTCCTTGATGAGCTCTCTAGCCCCGGAGGCCAGCTTCTTACAAAATAACAAGAACCGACTGCTTCTGTCCCAGACAGACAAGCCAAGGTACATCGCTATCGGTCCCCCTCCCTAATGACTGAAACACATGTACTCATTTGGACCAAAGGCAAAGTTCGTTTTTTTATGACCTTAGCTAATGCAGCCTGCTCTGCTGCATCACCCTCCACAGCTATCGTTCCTCCCCCTTCCGTTTGCTCCTAAGTCTAGTTTTACCAGGTTCCTTGTAACTCTCCTCTGCCCACCAAGGCTCATAATCCCCCCTTTGACCACACAGCTCGTCTCTCTGAGATTTCACAGCAGCACGCACAATGTAAACCGCTCCAAACGCCCAGTGTGTGGAGATCCTGAGCTCTGGGTTCCACACTCGTGGTCCCCTCTTGAGGTGACCTGCTCCAGATGCAGAGGGCGGACGGTGTGTGTATGTGTGTGTGTTTGTTTATCCTACTGGGTAAGGGGGGGGAGAAACGACTGTGTGGGAAAGTGGTTCTCCACCAGTGGGGATCGATGGGAGAGAGATAAGACTTGCCGAGTGGCCTTGGTGGAGCACGCATGGAAACCATTATTTGGGGGGTGTGAGAACTTCCTTTGTGGGGGTTGTCGATTCTACAAAAAAAAGACAAAACTGCTACCCTGAGAAAAGGGTAGCAGAAAAAAATTATATTTTTCTCCTTTTTCTCTCATGCAACAGAGCATCTTTTTTTTGGTTGTAGACACCATAATAATGTAGGATTCCTCGACTGTCCCTGTGTGTTTTTCAACACACTTTCCCATCAGCCCTTGCGCTTATAGGGCATGGGAACCAAGGCCATAGAGAGGAGGGATGTGGGAGAGTGGAAACCTTTTTGTCGGTCAAGTGCGCACAACATTTGGGAGGATAGGGGTGCTCTAAATGAGATCTGTACCCTCGTAATCCCAATCACTAACCACCTGCAGTCATAACTTCAGTCGCAAATCTTCCACACTGTACATGTTCCTTTCCCTAAGTATCGGGAGATTTCTGGGAAACCCGGCAGCAGATGCAGTGATAAAACTCTGCTCCATCCCATCCCACGTAATCTTCCAGTCACACCTAGCTACACCATCATAATCCCACTCTGGCTCTCTCAAAATGCAACCACACACATCCGCTACCCCTTTTTCCGCGATATTCCTGTAAACGTTTACAAAATTTGAATAACGGGACACATTATACACTTGTTCCTCTTTACGGTATCTGGCTGTAATGATGACTCCGGTAGTCGTTCTCTCTTCCCCAAATGGAAAGTATATATCACCTTTAACCAGAACGCATTCCTGCTGCTGAAACCATGGCAACGGAAAAAAAGGACAAAAAGAGGGGCAAGGGAATGGGAGCAGCATATTGTTCTCAGAGTAATCAGAGAGAGGAGAGAGAGACAGAGAGAGAAGAGACATACCGATAGAGAGAAGAGAGGAGGGAACGAGAGATAAGAACAGGAGAGAATGGAAAAGATAGAGATGAGAGGAGAGAGAGAGGAAAGGCAAGAGAGAAAGAAAAAGATAGAGAGGATGGTGAGAGAACAAGAGAGAGAAGAAAGAGAGAGAGAGAGAGAGAGGGGGAGGGGGCGAAAAGGGCAGTGGGCTGCGAGGAAAGTTGCTAAGAGAGGTAATGGACAGAGCTGTGTAAGACAGCACGGAGCAAGGACAAGAAAGGCCCAGGAGCAAGAGAAAAGAGGGGTTTTGTTGTAGCTGCCGTCAGACAATATACAACTGAGTAATAGACAGAGTCAGACAATGGAAAGAACAGGAACATGTGCGTGCTGTGTGTGTGTGTGTGTGTGTGTGTGTGTGTGTTTGTGTGTGTGTGTGTATATATAGGCTTGCGCTGTGGTTCTCCTTTGTGGCGGTTAGAGGCCCTGTGTGTGTGGTCTGTGCTGCTGCTGCTGTCTTCCAGCGAGCGAGTGAGCAGATCTTTAAAGGCACTCCAGACTGCACTCACACACACACACACTGTGTGTCGTTTGTGATGAGATGTGAGAGAGAGAGAGAGATAGAGAGAGAGAGAGATAGAGAGAGAGAGAGAGACAGACAGAGACAGCGACAGAGACAGAGACAGAGACAGAGACAGAGACAGACAGAGACAGAGACAGAGACAGAGGTCCAATAAACAAGGATACGTTTGATCGGGCCGCAGCGCTGCAGTCTGCCAAGTTCCTCTTTGTCTCGCTGAAGATACTGCGGCCGTCACACAGCCGGCTGTGTGCCCGCTGCCCAGCACTGCGGTGCAGGAGCATCGCTCACAGGCTGCAGCGCCAGCATACTGAGAGGGCTGGGCGGGGGGCGAGAGATATTGATGGTGTGAAATGAGAGAGAGAGGAGACAAGAGAGGGGGGTGGAGATTGATGATAATGATGTTAATGGTCTTGATGATGAAGATATTTTTCAGTACACTGTTATTATTGAAAAAACATATGTGAAGAAAATCATAGCTAATATTATCAAAATCATGTCATTGAATTTAACTATACATTTTATTATATTGTTACTTTTTTCATTGTTCAGTTTTCCTAGTCATCATCATTGCGCTTCTTCTCCTTCTTGTTCTTCATCTTATTATCACCCATACTCACAATAATAATTACAATACACAATGATAGAATGACCTTCCATCCCTTCCAGTGAGGATTGCTTACCTACCCCCTTCTTCATGAAACATTCCAGGTTAGAGATGCTATTGTAGGCCCTTTGGACCCAACCCTCATCCCTCCCTCCCTGGGTCAGACTGGGTCTATCGCTGGAGGAGGAACTCAACGTCTGAGTTCAGAAATCCCCCCAGAAATACCATACAGAGTAGAGCCAAATCCAGGAAATGTGAGTTGAATGTGGTTAAGTGGAACCATATTACTGGTGCTGTTGCGATTGTTAAACATACTCAAAGTTCAAACTTCTAAACTTTTGACTTTTTTTTTTCTTTAACAAATCAACTGTTTTTATTTGATTTCAATGACCTAACGGAAGACAATTTCTTAAAGCAACTCTTGAGCTTGACAGTTCAAAATAACCGGTTTGTAACAAAAACTGCCAAACCAATCTTAAATTACGGAAGACTGGCGTCTGTGACTTTTGTTAGTTTTGAAATTAAATATGAATTCATTAAATACGAACCCTTCAGCTTGTGAATCCACCCTGGCTTAGAGACAACCTGTCCACAATGAACGAGACAGCATTGACCCAGCTAAGCACAATTCCTGCCATCTTGCCTGCTCACACACACACACACAAACTAAGCCCAACACTTATTATCCAGCTTATTAGGAATTTGGACTTGTTCCTGTATAAGAACAAACTTTGTAACTTTGCTGAATACGTGTTCTTAATGTTGTGTGGCCCTTGGCTTTGGGGAAGGGTTAGAGAGGCTTAAAGTGTGCGTCAGAGTAACTGTGCTATTATCTTAGCGAATAAAATACCATTTTTGTTGTCTCTGTATTGTGTGTATTGCTGTATTGCTGGATCCCTGCTTTCCTATTCAGATGAGAGGAAACTTTAAACTGAGCCCTGAATAAGGTGCCACCAGCGAGCCTGTTTCCCACAGTTTCGGCTGGGGCAGCGGCCAGATATCTGAGACTAATCACTCATTAAAAGGGTAATGCTGTGTTGGAGCGGGCTGGAGAGACAGCGCCAGTGACAGCTGCTGCTGTTATGTCAAAAGGAGGAATTCTAGGATCACACGACATCTACAAAGGACAGAGAAAATGTTACGCATGGCTGTAGTTTGTTGTATTTTTTTCTTCCCCCTTGATTCAAAGGCTTTACGGTTGGGTTTTTGTTTTCAACTTGGGTAAAAAAGGAAATGAGATACCATGTACAGGAAGAGCTACTGAATGAGGGGATGGGGGGGGGGGGGGGGGGGGGGGGGGTGTGGAGAAGAGACACGCTTAGATGAAATAAATCCTGTCCAGGAGAACAGAAGGAGTTCGGAGGATGTCCCTCAGTCCGGTCGAAGCAACGCCACATGTGTCGGTATTTGCAGAAACTTTGGATCCGCACTCAATCTTTCCTTCACTCTTTTCTCTCCAATGTTTAGCCCTTCTTTTTTTCTGGGAGCTCGATGTTATGATGTGTCCAGGGGTTTGGCTCCCGCACGGCCCGGGGTTTAACCACATGCCAGGGAAAACGCTGTTCCACGGGCGTCTGCGCAAGGGGCTCAGCGCTAAGCCCTGAGAGAAGGGGTTTGAGGTCATCCCTAAGGCAGCACCTGTCAGGGATCAGCTCAGGTCCAGCACTCTGCTGGATCCCGGCCCTGCAGCTGTGGGTCCAATCTGCACCGCAGCCAGGCAGTAGATGCGGACACGCCTTTTACCGAACTGGACACGAACGTGTGCACGCAAAACCGCAAGCGGATTTACGCACACGCACACACACATGCATGCATACGCATGCTTATACACAGTTACACACACACATACATGTGCACACACACGCACACACACACACACACAGACACACACACACACACACATGCGTGAAAACACACACACACACACACACACACATACACATACACCCATACACCCGTACACCCACACTGCCCTTCATCTTACTGCATCTGTTATAATTCCTGTTGTTTATAGTGTTGTTTTTATTGAGTGTGATCCGAGCTGAGAACACATTTCTTTATGATTGTATACTATGGACAATGACGTTTTTTAACTTATCTTGAAACTAACCTAAAACACGTCTGTGAGTTCCTTGCCTCCAGGAGGCCAGTGGTCTAATAAGGGGAATGTAGGACTGTACCAATCCCTTGGGTACAGGAAACCAGCTTGCTCAAAAATGCTTCATTTTCTCTGTATGGAAATGAAATTGAATACCATAATCCTTCCAATCCAATTCTCTTGTTTGTTCTTCTTGCACTCATGCGACTCCACTCCCTTAATCTGAACGATAAGAGACGGCGAGAAAAGTGAAAAAATAGAGCTCCAGACAAATGAGTCTAAATTGAGATTGTTAATATCTCGGGGTTCAGCGGTCAGCCTAAACATGCCAGTATTTGTTTTTTTCCCCTCAACTTCTTTCTGTTTTGAATGGAAAAAATGCGTGGCCCCCAGCACCTCTCCCTTGGAGTGGAGGCTCTCGTGGGACCGGGTCATATAAGCGAGAGGAGGGAGTTGTGACTGCAGGGCCTCGCAGGGCTGCCTGTCTGTGGAAGTCCATTTATAACCAACTTTGGCTCCAAATAAGCAGAGGAAGTAGGAACCTCAACTTTCCCACAGTGCTGCAGGAGGCCAAACGGCCAAACGACCGCTCCCATGCAGATCATGACTGCATGGAAACTTCACTCCTCCGAACGGCGGACTCATGGGCTGGACAGGGTCACTGGAGCGCGTCAGCCAGCCAAACTGCAGGAGAAGACGACTGGACCGGATTGGCCGGCTGACTCCAAGCCAATCCGGCACCGCACTAATGGAGACCAAAGCTTCAATCAATTGCCCTCATGCGCGAAGATTCTCACCGTGAGGTGAATCACCATTTCTGTCGCTATTCAGTGTTTGTTTTTTCTTTTGAACCGTGTAGGAAGGAAATATTAATAAATATAGAATGAAGACGCCCTGTCGTAATGTAAATGATCATAGAGACTTTTATTTCAAACATTTTTCTTTCGTACGTTTATTTGACATATGCACATTGAAATACAATATGTTGAAAATAACAAAGGCCACTAAATGCTTGAATTTCAGGCATCTTCAACCATCCAAACAAATAAAAAATACATCAAGTCTAATCTTCTTTATCCTCTCAATTCTCATAATTTCTCATAATTTCTCATAATTTCTCATAATTTCTCTTAAATTCTCTGAATTTCTCTTAAATTCTCTTAATTACAAGCCAGAAGCTCTTGACCCTGTTCTCCCCTAATCACTGTTTGGACAGAGAAATGACAGCTTCTCCCAGCTGTACTTTGAAACCCTGTGCTCTAGGTAACCCAAGCCGGCTACCACCTGCTGCTGGGCCAGTTGTGCACATTGTTGCGAGTTCACTCACTAGGCTAAAGAGCGTTTGACCTCAACATCAGTCCAGCCCGCACTCCCTTTAGTCATCACGCAAACCCCCCCCCCCCCCCCCCCCCCCCCCCCCCCCCCCCCCTCTCAGGCTCCATTTTGTACATATCCTGTTTCCCCCGCAGCAGCCCAGGGCTTAAGCAGGACTCTGATGTTTTAGTTCTGGTTCTCCAGACTTCTGTAGCCATAGACTTTGGAGGTTGCAACCCCTCTGATGCCTGTGAGGGACATAAAGGGAACGGCATCCTCTTAGAGCATTTACTTTGAATCAGGATGCAGATCTGAAGGTCTTGTTTCATGGACGTGAGTGAGTGGGACTTCTTGCCAGACTGGGTACAGATGTGCGGCTCGGATTACAAACACTCGTTTTTTCAAAAGCGTGCACAGGATATATTTCATTCATGTCATTGGTCAACTGTCACGTCGGCTAATGTTTTAAGATGGATTTTGAGAGTTTATATGGGGTAAACTCAATCTCCCTGCATCCTTTTTTTTTATCCTTTGTTCCAGCCTCTGGTTAGCTTTTTTAAACTCTAATAACTCAGATACGTCAAGAGCTTCTTATCTGACCCCAACCTTATATCGTTAATGTGAGAATTACATATAGCCCTAAAGTTGTTGGTTTCTTTCACATTTTGTCAAGGTCAAATCGATATGAGGGCACGGCGGTTGTTATTCCTCCTCAGTGAGTTTTGATGGCAGCTGTGCAGCAAAATAACTGCAGTCCCCATCCAGCTGGCAAGGTCTCTGGGAACCAGGCAGAGAAGTTAGGATGCACTTTACACCATCCAACATCCACACAGTGACACACATGTGCTGGCTGTAGCTCTCTGTATCGCTCTCTCTTTCTCTCTCTGTTTGTTTTGGCTTCTATCCCTCTTGGGATTGCACATACTCAAACCCACACACACACACACCCCACACACACACACACACACACACTGACACACACACGCACACACGCACCCACAACACGCACACACACACACACACACACACACACACACACACACACACATACACACATATATACAGTATACATACAAACTGTGATCACACCAGGCCCCAGTGTTTAACTTTTACCCCCGACTTAAACTATAATCTGTGGTTCTGTCCCAGGCTATCCTCCAGTCTCTAGCGCGCCATGTGGTTCTAGATATTCCCACATTACAGAGCCCTGCATGTGGTGTGGGCTGCATGTTCCGTTTCCTGCAGATTAACTCTGTGTGCTTCGCTCTTTACTGTGACAGAATGAATCAATCTAATGTAAATAGGCCCTTCCACTTTCAACAAACCTATGCCCCCCCCCCCCCCCCCCCCCCCCCCCTCCTCCCCCATACCCCATACCCCCCACCCCCGCTTCTCGGCTCAAACCAAAGGCGAATTCCATGAGGACAACTCAACTTCCCACTCTACCCCAGATCTCCGGCAAGACTTCCCACAGACGCCCCGGGCTCAAAGACTCCGACTTCCCACATTTAAAGGGAGACTAAAAAAAGTATCTTCAAATTGCAACCATAAGCCATTCATCTTGCTCTCCTCACACTCACACACACACACACACACACACACACACACATACGCTTACAGGCCTAATGGGTGCACTAAACACGGAGCAGACTTCACATCCCTGTTAAAAGAAATGGGATTTCACTCACATTTCACCTGTTATTACCTGACTCTAGAGTGAAGTAAAACATCATGTTGTGCTATACAGAGGACGCCATATGAGTTTGGCCTTCGCGTATTTAAGCAAGACCACTAGGGTACGGTGGGGAGATAGTAAAAGAGAAGAGAAAGAGAGAGAGGAATGGAGAGAGAGAGAGAGTGTTCTGGCTCATTGCACACAGAGGTTCAGAGGCCGGTTCCCTGCAGACGCGTGAGTTTGACACCACAACAGAACGAAACAGATCCCTGCTAACGAAATCACTTCCTGTCACAGCTTTCGCGGGCGGTGAGAAGAATCACTTGGACAACATTGTGGGTGCAAAAAAAGAAAAAAAAAAAGAAATAGCAACACCAAAGAAAACCCCCAACGCGTGTGCGGTCAGAGTCTTGGCATGCAGGGTTGCTGGAACGATCACATCGCCGGGTCACCAGACGCAGTTCCACTCGCTGCAGGCCAAGATAGTGCTCCACACACTTCTATGCTGGGTGTATTTTTAAACCCTTGAGAAGAGGCATGTACGATCTGTTCAGTGCATTGCCCGGTGGCGTTCATCATACAGTACATATTCCGATCCCTCGGTACTGCGTCGGAGTCGGTCGGGGGGGAACCCGATCTTTGTGAGATACCCACTGACATCCCCTTCACACTCATTCTTTCTGCGCTGCGCATGGGGCGGGGGGGGGGGGGGGGGGGGGGGGGGGGGGGGGGGGAATGAGGCGTGATAGGTGTGTTATTGTTGCACTTTCACTGTTAGGGGTGTGCGGGCTCATTTACCGGTGGGCCTCCCACTAACTGATAAGGTGGAGATCAGAGCAACGATGTAGTACAATGTTACCCTTATCGTTCTCTCTGCCAGTATATATATAGAAGACCCACATCAGGGGACATGTTGGGGATGGGGACGAGGTGGAGGGAAGATTTGAGGTTCAGGTGGCTTTCATGAGTAGAGGGATACAGAGAGATAAAGAGAGAGAGAGATATATGATTGGGAGAGAGAGGGGATGGAGAGAGAGCGAGAGAGAGAAAGAGAATGGGAGAGGAGAGAGAGAGAGAGCGAAGGGGGAGGAGAGAGTGAGACAGACAGCGAACGAGAGCGAGAGAGAGAGAGACAGAGAGACAGAGAGAGACAAAGAGATAGAGAACCTGATTGAAACCAGGGAGCATGGACAGGACATGTAGGCCTTCACAGACACTCTCCTCCAACATCCAGAGCTCCAGAGGACAGCTGCCTGACCTGTCCGTCGACGGCCTCCAGCACAGCCAGTCTGTTATCATTTGGCAATGGACTCTGAATACCATGCAAATGCACTTGGTGATACAGTGAATGGCTTTCTGAAACGTTTGAAAGCAATCATGCAACATGAAAGTACAATCAGACATCACCTCAAAATGATTACTAGTTTATTAATTTGTCATAGGAGAAGATTGAAAAGTATTCATGAAGAACTGAGCTCTGTAACGTTTTAGCCATTTCGATTTCCAATCAACAAGAACATCAATCTCAAACAACAACAAAATAAATCAAAACGTCTGTTCAAACATCTCACATTACTGGTGCTGCATAATGGAGTCTCCAAAAGCTACACACATGGTCAATAGGTCACCATACCTTTGTTGGAAAACTTTGGTTGAAGAATAAACTGAATGTTCCCCAAAAATATCATAAGATATTTTAATGATGTTTGGCTGTTGTTTGCGATAAATCCTCGTTCTAGTTCACTGCATGAATTGATAGAATGAACTAATTACAATATGTGGGAAGTGTATTCTTAATAATACCCATCTGTATCTGACATGTATATAACAACGTTTGAGTGTCAACCCCCATATCTAGATTACAGACTGGTCAAAAACACTTTAGGTTGCCATGGTGCTCCAGTGTCTAACAGCCATGTTGTAAGCCTCTGTCCTGGCAAATCCTTTATGAGAGACTGCATGTAGGCAGGATGAGACTTCTAATTGCAAAGTAGCACACAATAGTATAATAATATAATACTTTCTAATGGATGCATACAATAGTCTGCTCTCTAGTCAAATGTGCCCTGAATGTAGCGAGGCATGCACTCACTGGAGCGCTTATCATTACCAAACAAAGGAGTCCTTTATAGATAGCGAGAGACCGTTAGAAGAGGACCAAGTTAGATGTGTTATAGTGTGATAGAGTTATTGGCCTCAAAGCTGCAGAGCAACTTCCACTTACCACTTCAAGTTAGACCATGTCTTTTTACCAGTAAAAATAGCATATATCAAGTTGAGCATTTCAATGCTGTTTTGGGAATTTCCATTACACCCTCCTGACAGAACATGTATCTGCAGGCGGAAGGGGGGGGGGGGGGGGGGAAGGGGGGGGTACTGTGGCTAATGTCCACGCCTAATGTCTGTCTCACCTCACTGCTGCTGAAAGCCCCCCCATGACTTATCTGGCGTTCTGTTCAAAGAACACACAGCTCTTTGAGGGTCTCAGTCCAACAGAACATAGTTGATAAATCGCCCCTATATGGCTTACAGTCCAAACGGTCCTTGGTGACCCGTTCATTCCTCGCTGCCTGGTCATTAACACAACAGTCACAACAACGCCGCAAGACAGTCAGAATGACATGCATGTGACCACAAGAGAATCATAACACAGGGCGCAGTATCTGGTGGAGTTTGAATGCTTTACCTTGTGTGTAGTGTAGTTCCTCAGATAAACATCTGGGTTACTCGTCGTATCGCCTGGCTAGGTTTTCTAACGAGTAAGTGAGTGTGACTGACACGATCTCAGATAATCTATACGGTTGAAGTGGTCCTTTTAACTGTCGCTAAGCTCTGGATCTCAAGAAACACAAGTTTACACTGTCATCCACACACACACACACACACACACACAGACACACACAAACACACAGACATATACACACAGATACACACACACAGACACACACAAACACACACACATATATGCACACAAACACACACACGCACACACACACACACACACACACACACACACATACACACACACACACACAAACAAACACACTTGTACACACACACACACACGCACACACACACACGCACACCTGTTGGATCTACTGCACAGGGACCATAGTATGTGGGGATTGTGGATGAATAGGCTAAGCTGAACTGTGTCAGAGTGTTTGAAGGAATAATACATTTACTAGCTGGTATAACAAAGAACATGCTGCTATATTACTAAAAATACAACTGCCAAATTCTAATTCCAATAATGTTATCTGTATCTCACTTGAAGCCAAGACTGCAATTTACAGTGGGACGGATTATTGGTGATGAATGAGGTCATGGTGAATTGCTTTGGATTAAAGAGTCTGCAACATGACATAATGTACGTGTAATGACTGAAAATGGCGTCGGCTCTGCCAACACAACTTTGCACAGGATTCTTTCATGTCTAAATTTTTGAACAAATAGCTATTTCCTGAGCTATGAAGACAAGGTTTTGGCCTTTCTGTCAGTGAGGAAGGGTGAGCGAGTGACTGTGGGAGAGAAGTCTCCCTCTCCTGGCACTCCCTACCCCCCCTACTTTATCTGTTTGCCCCGAATGCGCAAGCAAACACGACTCCCACGAATCACAGATAAAGTCGCATTTAGCCACGACAAGCAGGAACACGATAATCAGCACATTGTTCACTTTGTTTAATTATAATATTTGGATAGAGATGTTAAGCGGCACGCCTTTCTGGATCAGTCACCGATGAGTGTTGACAAGTTTTGCCTCAGTGTCGGCGAAACCTGATGGGGAGGTTATAAGGGGCCGCCAAGACTGCGACTGTTCGGGGCGACAGTCACACACACTCACACAGAACCAGCCTCACCCTATCCCCGCCTCTCCTTCTCCCATTCCTTGGGACTGAGGGGCCAAAAACAACTCGACATGTCTGTCTCAGAGGTTCATTAAATGGGGGAAAAAACATTAAAGATAAATAAAGATTCTAACCCCAACAGTTTGTGCTTGCGTGGGATAGTTCAAAATGCCCTCAAAATAGCCCTTTGTAATAGCATAGGAATGGAAGCCTGTGTAGTTTCACCATACAAGGGCCTGTTTCTCATACCCCAGTCCACCATCTCTGCCCTTCATCACGCCGACCACAGGCACCGATCCTCTGCCACAGGGTCCACACAGCATCCTGCGCCATTGCTTTGTGGCTCTGCCTGACTCTGTATTATTTTATAGTTTATTGGGAATCTTGTTATAACATCACACACTCGCGCGCACACACATGCATGCTCACACGCACTAACACACACACGCACACACATACACACATACACATACAGACATTCAAACATACATGCATGCATGCACTCACACATGAACACACATCAAAACACACACACACTCACACACACACACGCACACACATATCTGTTTTGCAAGTTCATCGAAGGTTATATGTTCATACCTCAATGTCTCTTAGGTCAGGGATCAAAGATGCTTCTGCCAATAGCTGTTTTCGAGGGATGAACCGTGTGCCTGTTTCCACATGTCCGGGCAAACACACAAACACCTAAATATATAATACAGGAACATTCTGGAAGACAAAGCGGGTAGACTGAGAGATCAGAAGAGGAACATGTTCAGTATGATGATCACACCCACAAACCTTTCAGGGGAGAGGGCAGGTGAGATTTGAAAAGCAGAAGTGAAACAGCATTGAGAAACGGTTGTCGCCATGACATTGGCGGACAGATACTCCCATAAGACCAGATCTGCTTTTCATCATCCTCCTCCTCCTCCTCCTCTTTCCTAAGATGACCTGCACACAACAACACATGACTCACAGCCACAAACTTAACCGACATGCACAGACACAAACAGATGCCCTTCAGACACCCTGTTATGACTGCCAATCATGTGCGAATGATAGTCAGTGAAGGGTCACACATCCTATCTATACACACTTCCAATGCTCAATGACCCCATATATGCTTTTCTACACTATGCTACTATACCAGTCAACACGTGTCTGTAAATGCCTTCCTTTACATGTGTTTGTACTTATGAGGACAGCTTTATGTATGCTGTACTGCCAGAGTGTGTGCATGTACAAGTGTAAGTATCGTTGTGTGAGTGATTCTTGGAATACCACTCTATTAGTTCTCAGTGGCAGCGCGTCGGACCATGGTGATTGAAGTCATCAACAAAAGCGGAATCCAGAAGCGACATAACCCCCCACCCCTAGCTTCAACTTCAGCATCGCCAACTGAGATAGTTGTTAGGCCGAGGGAGGAGGGAGAGGAGCAATCATGTGGTGTAATCCTGGTTGTAGCCTGACCTGTAGGCGTTTAGCAGTACTTGCACGTAGCCCCAGCTTGTATGGGAGATCTGTGTTTGATTTGCAAACGCAGACCGTGCCAGAATACAGCGAGAGAGACTAGTAGAGAGAGAGAGAGACAGCGAAATAGAGGGAGAGACAGAAAGTGAGAGAGAGAGAGTGAGCGAGAGAGATATAGAAATGAGGGAGAGAACGAAAGAGAGAGAGTGAGAGAAAGAGAGAGAGAGCGAAAGAGAGAGCGAGAGAGACAGAAGAGAGAGGAAACAAAGCCAATCCCTTTGTCTGTGTGTTTAAGCAGTGATTGTGTAAGTGATTTGGCGCTGGGCCGAGAATGATAAGGGCAAGGCTACAGGAAACCTTAATAATCTGGTCCCCGTTGTTTTTTCTCTGATAGGATAGGCTGTGTGCATAATGTATGTGTGTGTGTGTGTGTGTGTGTGTGTGTGTGTGTGTGTGTGCATGTGAGTGTTATTTGTGCACGTAAAAGGTAGAAAAGCGTTTTGAGGAGTTTGAGAGGCCCTTTGCGTAGGCTGTGGAAAGAGGTGATTGTGCAACTGCTTGTGTTGGTCAGTATGGTTTTGCATTTGGGCAAGTGTGTGTGTGTGTGTGTGTGTGTGTGTGTGTGTGTGTGTGTGTGTGTGTGAGTGTGTCTCTGTGTGTTTCTGTGTGTGTGTCTGTGGGAGTGTTTATGTGTGTGGGGACTGTGGTCAGTTAAGCAAGGAGTCGTTAACAGTCAGAGCTCGCCTCTAGATTACTACTGGCACGGGCCGGGCCCCCACAGGCCCTGGGAGAATCCACCTCTCTCCAACATTTCCCAACTGGGCCACAGTGCAACTCAAGGAGAAGCTGAAGAAAAAAGCCATTGTTCTCCTCGCGGAGAAGAGGTGTGTTGCCCCACTTCACCCCGAAGCCGGGGACAAAAGGCAAATCCTGCATCCTTTTGATTTATACAGCGAGGACTTAGGCCTTATAAGACACCCTGCTGTCGTGTGTCTGGGCTTGCAGGATACAGGTGTTTATGTTCTGAAGACTATGGGGATGATGAAGTGACAGCTAACGGTGAGTTTTGCGGGGCCGGTTATTCCTGTTCTGCCGAACGACCGGAGGGGAAGACAGAGAGAGGGTTTCAAGCTGGATCTTGTCCTGATCGTTCCCTCCCCGCCTGGGAACCTGAGCAGGCGATGCCCGCTTGGCTGACTGCTTGGCTGCTCTGGCTGGGAGCCGTTCCCATCCTACTCATCTGTTTATTATTTTGCTGCGAGGACTTGTGTGTTGTAAGAGGAGAAGCACAGGGATCTGGGGTCGCCGAGCAGGAAACACTCTCCCATGTTGTGCTGAACAATGCCTTGTGTAACTGTTATGGTACTATTTTGATTTTTAACAAAACCATAAATATATCTGAAGGAATCTGGGAACCGAATCCTCATTCACTGATGAAGTCATTTGTCACATAGGAGCTGGCCTCTCTGGGTTTTAGTCCAAGCATTAGGGGTCAAGCGGCCGGGCTGTTGAACTACGTTGACGCAGCCATTGGTCGGTTTGTGTCGTGCGAAACGTGATACCCACCTCAGGCTACCAGAAACGGTGAGAGAAAAGGCACAAAAGGAAAGGGACCATATAAAAGAGACACGCTGTAAACAACAGGCATGGAAAAGTTGATACAGTACATGTTACACGTCATTTCCATGGCAAACATGAGCACCTAGAGTTTTCCACACTCCCATCGAGATCAATCTGTGACTATTTACTCAGTTGGCAGATCCTTTTATCCAAAAGGTCTTACATTTTAATTCGCTATTCAGATACATGTCGTTAAGGAGACGGTATGGGGTTAGGCATCTTGCTCAAGGACGCTGACATTGGGGTTCGAACACAGAACCTTTTAGCTGGGTTAGATCCTGGCCACTACACTATCCTCCTTCCCCACAGCAGCATTCCTGGTGACAGTCTCAGCTAGTGTCTTCGGGACTGTCATCCTCCTAGGATCTCAATGTTAAGAGGAGGCCTCTTTAGGAAGCCTACATGTTCTGTCCAACATCGCTCTCCCTAGGGATTCTGGGTAGAATTGTGCCAATCGGCTGTGTGTTACGTGCAAGTGTCAGTGTGTGTGTGTGTGTGTGTTGCGTTGCTGAGAGTGGGCACCCCCTCTGACCTCTTCACAGCCTCAGGAGGAGCAGTGCCCTTTATTTAAAAAGAAATTGCTGAGAAAAGCGAAGGCCGGATCACCCACGTCCCCGCTAAAGTCACATTCCCCAGGAGGCTTTTCCCACCGTGGTCGCAAACACAAAAGCCTGTTTTTTCCTGGCAGACGTCCAGGGCGGTGGGCGATCACATGAGTGGGGTCCTGCCCAGTGCTCCAGGCTCTGGCTGACCTCTGGCTAGGGGTACAGTGTGGGCCTTTCTCCCCAGGTCAGGTAGCGAGGGAGAGGGGTCCGCAATTGGGAGAATGGCCTGGTTCTAAGTTCATACAGTACAGCAACAAGTGGCGATTTCACAGCCCAAATATTTGTATTCTTCAAGAGCTGTGTGAGCTATCAACCATGTGGGCGTGCATTGCATGTTGTTTATTGAAATGGTATTTGTCGAGATCCCATCAGTGCATGCTTCGGTATGACAACGATTCTTCGGTACGATGTAAAAATGATGTTCATACAATACAATCACACGAGGCATTTGACTAAAGATACACAGTTATTCCAATACGAATCAATTCATAAAGTAATTAACCTTAAACATATATCTAAATTTGTCATTACCTAAGAGAACATTTTCAGTGAATATGCTTATAATAGGCGCCGTATGGAGACATACATTGACTTGTCTATCAGCACTGAGATGTGCTTGGTTTGATTGGCAGTGCACCTCCAACCTCTGCATTTCAAAAGCACCTTTCTTTATCTCATTTACCTCTATCATCGCCTACCCTTACACTGTGTGCACACGTAAAAAAGCTCCTCTTTCTATAAACTACACTCTATTCTCCCGATGAGGGCCTGCTATGGAGCAGCGGACTGGAAGTATCAACAAGCCATTTCACTTTCATTCCAGTCTCTCTGCTCAGCACCCAACCCAGAACCCCAAAGTGTTTGGGATGAATTAGTTTGACTCGAAGCGGTTGATGACACTCCTCTAAGCTCCTCTTTGTTAATGACACATAGTAGAGTGAGTCTCTCTCCTGAGGACTCCTCGCACACAGAGGCCCTTCCTCTGGCCCTTCCTCTGGCCCTCCCTGGCCCTCCCTGGCCCTGTGGCAGCTGAAACCGGGCCGTGCTCAGGCAAGCAGAGGTAATGTATGCCAGGCTTTACAGTTATGCGCCTTGGGAGCAGCCAGTGCACACTTCAGTGTCGCGCATGAGATAAGGACAAACATACAGAAAAGAGGGAGAAATAGGAAATTGTGGGGGGAAAGGAAACTCTAAAAACAAATCAGAGAGAGTGGATTGAGGAAGTGACACGCTTATAGTGTTATAAAAACACTACAGCAGATCCCCCCCACATCTCATCCCACTGATAGCACCCAGCCACCTGCTCAGACGCAACACAGCACCCAGCAAGATCCATATGCAGACGAATATCAGATGAGAAATGAGGATACAATGTTCAGGGATATTACTGCTTTTAAATCAGAGGAATAAAAAAAAAACACAGAAGCAAAAAGAGAGGGACAACCAATTAGTGGTAGAGAGAGATTGTGGTACAGTGGCAGAGAGGGAGAGGGGGCAATTGAGAGAGAGAGAGAGAGAGAGAGGTTGGGAGAGAGAGATAAAGAAAGTGAGGGAGAGAGAGTGAGTGAGAGAGAGTGACAGAGAGAGAGAGGTAGAGCAGCCAAAGGACAGAGGCGTGTTTGTATTCTGATTAGGCTGAGCCAGATAGAGGCCGCTCACCAATTGAGATAACCAACAAAGACATCGCTTCACTGGGAACGAATCTACGACCATCCATTCATGGTCAATAGACGCGGAGGCATTCTTTTGTTTCAGAAAAACAAAAGAAAAAGAAAAAAATGCATTGCATGAATGCAATATGAAGTTCGCTGCTGGTTCGTTGCAGGAGAGAACAAGATGGATGTACCAGTGTGTGTGAAGCAGTTGAAGAGAGCAAGAGCGTGTACAATCATGTGCACAAGCGATCTCTTTTCCCCGCTATATTTTCCCGTGTGTAATCAATTCTCTCACTCGGACAGGTCTTCTGGCACCCTGGGCTCTCTGTACAGCTTTTCATGTATAGCTGGCCGCGCTGAAAACATCACATCAATGGTAACAGCTGACGGTCCAGAGAGAGATACCTTCTGTTTTTTGTCTCTCTGGCAGAGATGGTGTTAGTGTAGAATAGAACAATCCCCAAAAATCTGGGTGACAGCCAGTGTTGCCAGGGACAACGCAAGATTCATTAGACGTTCTGATGATCTGCTCAATGTTCCCTCACAAAGACGATCCCTCGCTCTCTCACTTTCTCACGCACGCACACACACCTCTCTCTCTCTCGCTCGCTCTCTCTCTGCCTCTCTCGTCCTTTCATCTGTCTGACTGTCTGCTTCTCTGTCTGTCATTCCCTCTATAAGCTTCATAACCGTCACCCGCACGCCACTCTCTCCGGTCTAAGTATCTGGGAGTCTGTCTAAAGTGGTGAGGTCAATTGGATGGGGTCAGGCTGGAAGGGCTTGTTAAATCTGAGCAATAAATCCAAGGAGTGGAATAAACATACCCTCATTGGGTCTCCCTCATCATATCTCTCTCTCTCTCTCTCTTCATCTCTCTCTTCATCTATCTCTTCCCATACCCATCATGGGAAACAGATAACAAGGTAGTCATTATTTGAACGAATGTTTGAGTCCAACCTTGGTGTTGGTAAAAACCAAAAAGCAAAACATGCCATTAGTTTTCTGTTGATTAAAAATGTAACTCTTCCCTACGTGCAAATTATGTTGCCAGACTTTTAATTAAAACACAGACATGGAATAAAAAAGATGCACTTTGGATGAGGTTGGAAACCAAGAAGGAACCAAGAAGGATAATTATTTGAGTGGGAGAGACAGAAGCTGAGAAGATCTGTGTGAAGTGCGACTGTGAAATGTGTTTTCGCCCTGCCATGACAGAACCAAATAAATAAAATGTTTGTTTTGATGGCTGTAAGAGTGTGCATGGGTTTTGTATGCGTGTGTGTGTGATGCGTGTGCGATGTGTGTGCGAGTACGTGTCTGTACATGTATGTTTGTGTGTGTTTGTGTGTACATGTGCATATTCTTCCATGTGTCTGTCTGTATTTCTGTATGTGTGTATGTGTGTGTGTGTGTGTGTGTGTGTGTGTGTGTGTGTGTGTGTATGTGCGCCTGTGCAGGCACGTGTGTGTGTGTGTGTGTGTCTGTCTGTGTGTACCTATACGTGTGTATCGCGTGCATGTTTCCTCGCCGACTTATTGTGTTCCCTCCAACACCTCCGCCCTCAACCTGTTTCTTGTACAGAAATGTGAGTTTCGGCTCCTGAACACACAACACCGTGACTGACGACAATAACAAGATCTACCACCCTATAGCCCTGCGGTGGGCAGACCTACACCGGCTTACCTCACTGTTCACAATACAAACCCACCGGCTCCGGTTTCCCCCAAGGCAGGGCGATGACATGAGGTCGTATTACCCCCCATTCCTCAAACCTCCAGCCCAGCTTCATTCATCGCTCGCTTGGATCATAACACTGGGACGCACAGATTACGGCCTCTAATCATGGGGTCGCGCCACACTGGGAAGCGGTGGTTTTGAGTAGAGAGAGAGAGGACAGAATGGTGGCAAGGCGGTACCGTGGTTTGGCAGACTAACCCCTTCGTCTGGGAAATTCCGGCTGCATTGTTTATGTTCTCCAAGAACAAGTGGGAAAACCTGTGTGTGTCTGTTAAAGAAAATCTAAAAGAAAAACGCGTTTGACTGGATTGTAAGGAGTGTCATGGTGGATGGGAGTTTGATTTTTTTCCTTTTCTTTGTGTATTTATTTTCCTCCTTCACGGCATGAATTGCATGCAGCCCTTCAGTCATCTCTTGTATCAGGAGAGGTGCTGACAACTCAACACACAACAACTGTGGTATGTGTATGTGTGTGCCTGTGTGTGTGAGTGTATGCGTGTGTGTGTGTGTGTGTGTGTGTGTGTGTGTGTGTGTGTGTGTGTGTGTGTGTGTGTGTGTGTGTGTGTGTGAAACAACAACAAACTCTCACATCCCATGTCGTGTGCTGTGAGGTCAGGCTATGTAGTAGAGTTATGGTGAAGTGTGAGCCATAAGCATTCAGATTGAGGAGATAGCTACAGAGTGAGAGAGAGCTATAGAGAGAGAGCAAGAGAGAGAGAGAGAGAGAGGGAGAGAGGGAGAGAGAGAGCTAGAGAGAGCTAGAGAGAGATAGAGAGAGATAGAGAGAGTTAGACAAAGAGAGCAGGAGAGAGAGCTAGAGAGAGAGAGTGAGAGAGATAGAGAAAGACGGGGTTAGAGGGGTTCCATAGAGTGTGGGAGAAAAACAAAAACACAGAGAGCGAATGGAGCAAAGGAAAAAAAGTGTGTTTGTTTGTTTATTTCTCTCACTCCCTCTCCCTGTGCCCTCCGTTGCTCCGAGTGACCCAGGCAGGCCATGGGGCCACTGGCCCTCAGACTACCAGCTCCCAGTGGCTCTATCGACGTGGACCTTACCAAGATTAATAGGTGGCCTCAGACCCCAGACCCCTCTCTCTCTTTAGGATAGTAATAATAATGTCTCCCTAGCGACTCTCTCCCCTTCCCCTCATCACCTCTGCCCAGCCCAACGGTCACAAGGCTCATGTTGACCCTCTACCCTTTATTACTCGTCCATACATCTGTCTTGTTATCCAATGGGTCGGGATTGGTTGACCCCCCCCCCGCCCTGCACTACACACACATGTGACACAGAACTGAGCAAGGATCTTTGATGGCGCGGGGCCTGCTCATAATGGGTGAGGCTGAGAGCAGTCTGGCGGTGATCGCTGTTGAATCTGACCTGGGATCAGACTGAAGCACCTGTCTAGACATCGGCTCCTCTCACACACACACACACACACACACACACATACACATACACACACATACATATACACACAACCACTCTCAGAAGGCCATCGACCAGTCGTGGCCTTTGCTTCTTCACAGACACTGGTCTCATTTTTTGACTGAGTCAATAGAGACACAAACAACCTCTTTGTCTTCCCACTCTTTCTAGGAGTTTTGGCAATTATTAATAGTTCAGATATCATGTATGTCTATGTATTTTTCTCAGATTCACACGTCTGCCCACTGAAGCTCTCACTCCCCCGCTCTCTCTCTCTCTCTCTCTCTCTCTCTCTCTCTCTCTCTCTCTCTCTCTCTCTCTCTGTCTCTCTCTCTCGTTGTCTCTCTCTATCTCTCAGGTGTTCCCCTGGCAATGAAAGTTTGGGATGAAGAAACATTTCCACCATCGGAGGATCACGAGTACTGACACAGTGAAGCAGTTGGAAGAAGATTTATGTGGAAAGTAAATGCGTTAAAAACACAACTGCTAAGGCTACTGGATAATTTCTTTCGGGGGGTCAGCATGGGGCATAGTTGCGTGGAGGGGGGGGGGGGGCGGGATGCATGTGTATTTAGAGTCTCGCTAATTGTGTCCACGACCAAGCCACATCATGCTGCCCTTGTTATTATACTGCGATGATGTGAGTGAGGCTGAAACAAAAGGAGGCAACAATGGTTTAGTAAGGAGAATGCTCTTGTTTAATAGGTCTTGCTGTAACTTGCTGTTTTCATTCGACTAGTAAACAGTTCATTACCATTCAGACCGACCCAGTCTCCTACATAGTCTCTCGTATTAGACACACATGCACACACCATCATGCGTACGTCCCAGATCAGGCCCTGTATTCCGTTAAAAAAACATTCAGGACACACTCCTCCCAAAAACTTTACACACCCCCACCCCAACGTCACACACACACACACACACACACACACACGATTGTGATTGACAGCGTCTTTGTCCCATTGTGTGGAGCTGTCGCCTCTGATGAAGACACACACACACAAGCACACACACACACACACACACACACACACACAAAGCGGTATAAAGTGCAGATAAAACTACAGGTCCACCACCGGTTGCACTGTGTCCTCCGCCCTAATTTACCCCATGCACACTCCACACTGCAGGGCAGGCACAGGGAGGTTGCTCATACAAGGCCCTTTCTCCCTGGGCATCCCCTCTGTCCCGTGTGCTGGGGGGAACCAGGCCGGGATGTGGAGGGGGACATCTGGAAGGGGAGGCTCCAGGGCCACGCAGTGTGTCTGAGGAGGCCGTCATTAACGGGGCTCACCCCTCCGCTGGGATGGGAACCAGGTCACATTCTCTCACACGGCACAATGCCAGGGTGTGTGTGTGTGTGTGTGTGTGTGTGTGTGAGTAGGGTGGGGCCCAGGGGGTTGGGTCCGAGGGTTGTGGGTGGGGGGGGGGGGGGGGGGGGGGGGGGCGGAGACTGGATGGAGAGCAGGCCATGACCTCTTTATATCCATCAACAGATCACATGCTCGGCCCAAAGTTATGCACATGAAAAACAAAACACATGGCGTACGCACACACACACACACACACACACACAAAGAACACACACACAGGCATCTGTGCGTGCACAGAAAAATAGGCAATAGGCATCGACAATTGAATTTGTTATACGAATGCCTCCCAGGTGATCCACTTTGCGTTTGCACAGGATAGGATTGTCCACGCGATCGTCCAATTTGCGTTTTTAATGGAGGCATCACGGGACACAGACACTTTGTTTCACAGCAATTATAGTCACCGTCTGCGATGCCATCCATCTGCGTCTGGTGTGCGCGCAGCACTATATTCTCTGACATAATCAGTGGTCAGAAAGGGATCTCTTTATTGTCGTCTGCAATCTAAGGATTTAACTCACTACTCCACATTTTCATGCTCATAAAGTAAATTCCATCACATTACTATCGTGATTATGCTGGCTCATTGTCTCCTGGCGATGGATACAATGAACTACTGCCCCCATCTGGTGATTGGAGTGTACAAGAAAAATAAAACGTCGTGCAGGGCTTTTCAAATATTGTCGGCCCTTTCGATATGCATAATCTTAACGAAAAAACGTTTAATTGAAAGTAAATCAAAATTGTGTTTATTTCGAAAGCAAGTTGTTACATTTCAAATTAGATACTCAACCCACCTTTCTCATAATATTTTTAAAAACAACACAAATTCATTTAAAAATAAAAGAGAAGAAAGATTTAACAGCAGTTATGACTTTTTGCTTAATATTTTGCTTAGTCAACACTATACTTAAACTTGGAATTAAAAACACAACATAATAAGCTACATATATATTTTTTTAGTAAACCACCCATCAGGGTTAGGGTTAAATATAACCCCTTTTAGTATGGTTTCAGTATAATTTAAATCTATTCTCTGTAAATTTGTCTGATTTGTGCTTAGACTTTTACTGTCCACAGGACTCATAACTTATTCTCTGTGTGCTATATTCTAAAGCTTTTACAGTATAATATTCAGACGTCTAACGTTGTAATGAATAAGGCACAGATTCATCTTAATGATGTGTACAAGTATCGCTGCAATGTATGTGACTGTGTGTAGGTTTGTGTATAGGTGTGTGTGTGTGTGTGTGTGTGTATGTGTGTGTGTCCATGCGCATGTTTGTGCATGTCTGTGCATGTATTTCGCAATGAGGTCATTCTGCATTACTACTACGTCTTTGACAATCTTTGTGCAATTGTGCGTGTCGTCGGACAGCATCTCTGGACAAATCCCCCCCCCCCCCCCCCCCCCCCCCCCCAAATAAAAAAGATAATTAGATCACTTGTAATCTACCTGGTTCACCCTTAAACCCCTTACAGAGGGAAGGTTCCGGAATCTGTCCATCCATCCATCCACAGCTCTCAGTTTGCGTCGGCAACGGTGGCGGCGATGGGGGGGGGGGGGGGGGGGGGGGGGGGGGATGTCAGTTAGGGGAGATGGTGCGTCGCCGCAGGCAGCTGCAGGTGAGGCACTTGAGGATGCTCATGGTGATGTGCATGAGGGGTCCAAAGTTGAAGAGCAGGTTGTAGAAGGTGTTGACGGACAGGCCGCCGGTCTCGTCGGCGTACTTCAGCGCCACGATGGGCGTGTACAGGCTGTTGGTGAGGTTCCGGAAGCGCGGGCTGCTGGACTCGATGACCTTCTTCGTGCACTACGGAGACGGACGTTTGACGGGACGTTTGCTTTCCCATTGTCGTATGTACCACAGTTCAGGTAACATTATTTCAATATTATCTGTATGAATTACATGCCGGTAACATAGATGGTAGATACTGACTCGACTCACTCAATATTGTGTGACAAAAAATGCTCATATTTAATGGAAAACGAATCGGGTTCACACACCTTGGCTATGTCTTCCGGTGTCTGGCCCATCGCTTCAAATATATCGATGGAGGAGGGCAGGTATACGTCTTTGAAGTAACGAACTGTGTCTGCGTCAACGCCCGGGAACTCCATCTTAGCCACGTCCGCCATCATCTTGGTCTCAAACTCCGTGTGGACCGGGCCGGGCTCGATCATGGACAACCTGAATTGCGGGGGGGACATGGTGGAACAACCAGGAGAGAGCAGAACTGTTAAACCCCACTCCCACTCAAATTTGAATGGGAATGTCTCCAACTCCTGAGCTCCACCAGAGCAATCAGCGTCTTGTCTTACGAGGGAAACGCTGCCCTTCATCATCAGTTGAAGGCTGCTCCACAAAATCCACCCAAAAATATAAAATTGTCGATGGTGAACGCTAGCTACTCATCACTCATAAAAGATGACGTCGTTCTTTGTGCATTAATTGTTTTAGACGTACAAAGAAACGCTTGACGACGCACCCTGTGGGGCACGTATGATGGCGAGTTGGATGTGACGCCAAAGATCAGCAGACAGATCAGTTGAAAGCCACTTCCCTCTTTGGGCACCGTCAAGGGCCCGGTTTTTATTGGTCTCATTGGTCCAATGAAATGACCTCATTGGTCAGAGCGGTGTTACTAATTTGCTAAGCTGATATTGTTTTCTGTATTTTGTGAATTGAAGTTCAATATCACTAACAAATCAATCATTCAACCTGCTTTATCAACTGATCTCTTGGGAAAATAATAAATGTTACCCTTTTGCCCTCTGCATGTTTGTGCGTTTTGTCACACACATGTAGTTCCTGCTGCTAACATTCGGACCAAAATAAAGCACAGCATCTCTCTGCAAGCAATAAGGCGGATCCCTCCCTTCCATCTTGGGTCTCATAAACACTCTACTAAACTGTTGACAGCCCACAAAATTTACAAAATACAACATACAAAATGCAGTACATGAGCTATAGGAGAAGCAGAGAAAAAGCAATTGACCTGATGTTGAACTTCAATAGTTGCACGGCCATGCTCTCACAGAATCCTTCCATGGCGAACTTAGAGGCTGTGTAGACGTCATTGAACACCACTCCTAGAACAACAACAGATGTTGTCACTGCAGCCCAGTATTCACTTAGCAGCAGCAGGCACGACTTGTTGGAAAACAGTGTTAACAGACCAGATGATTGAGTTTTCATACATGGAGGGAAAAAAACGGAGGCGGAAAATCTGTGACTGGTCAAGTACTTGACCTGGTGAACCAAACCAAATCTATTTTGAGTTCAAATTTAAATGTACATTCAATATATTGGGAGGATTCATTGCTTTGAGGAAATATACCCCAACATATGAAACAGTTAACGTTATTCTAGAGTTAGAAAAAGGTCATACGTTTTTTAATAATTAAGAAACTTCACGATAATGACCCCAGGTACTTCACACACACACACACACACACACACACACACACACACACACGCACGCACGCACGCACGCACGCACGCACGCACACACACACACACACACACACACACCCACACAAAGACACACACAAAATCTGCCCTACTCTTCATATATGAATACCTTGAAGTCCCATGACGCTGCTCATGACGATGATGTGTCCCGAACGCCTCGCCTTCATGTCAGGCATGACCTCTTTGATCATGCGCACCACGCCAAAGAAGTTAGTCTCAAACACTTTCTTCATCTGCTCTATGCTGATGCTCTCCACAGGTCCCAGCAGGCCCACGCCTGCGTTGTTAACTGTTGAGAAAACACGCAGAAAAACTAGTCAGTGGGAAACACCGTTTGTCGCTTTCTTTGTCATCTGGGCGTCGAATTGTATGTTGTATAAGTGCTTTGTTGTTGCCATTTGTCGCATGTGGTCACTTTATATAGGAATTTATCCGGGTTTTGAAAACGAAATCGGATGGTGCAGCTCCTTTTCTAGCCACTAGGTGTCAATGTGGGACTGAGCAAGTATGTGGCTTGTTGGGGGGATTGAAGGTCCGGGGTATGTTAAATTGGTGGTCAGGATGGGGAAGAAAGTAAAGCATTTCATGTATACATACATTTATATGAAATGAAACATTTATATATCTATTTATATGTCTGAGAACGATTTGACACAAATGGTATGTAAAAACGTTTTCTAACACTTCCCTCATTGGCTATAATCAATGAGCTGCATGACAGGGCAGATAATAGGACCAAAGTTCGAGTTTGTTCTAGGGCTTTCTATCAAGTCCCACTCACTTAGGATATCAACATGGCGGTCCTTGACGCTGTTTATACACTGTGTGACGGAGTCATCGCTGCACACGTCCAAGGGGAGCAGTGTTAGGCTTTTTCCGTACGTGTCCCCTGCGGCCTCCACCAGCTTCTCCTTCTTCTTCAGGTCTCGCATGGTGGCGATGACTGGGCAGAAAGGGAGAGGGACAGGGTTTCTTATTAGTCATCAAGTAGTGTTAATAACGTAGACATATGAGCTCCTTCATTATAGATACACTATATGCAGCCCACACGCAAAGTGTGATCCAATGAGTTCCATCTTGGGTAGGGTTTATTTTGAACTCAAATGTATTTACACTAACAAATGAACATCATAGACAAACACACACACATACACGCACACACAAACACACACACAAATACACAGACACATACAAAAAACACAAAAACACACACACATACATTTATGTGTACACACACACACGCACGCACGCACACACACACACAAGCTGGAGACAGAAAGAATGCAGGCCCAAATGTGCCCGTGTGTTACCACACCCATCAGACTTTAGAGAGCACACTATTGATTTCCTTTTAACTTTAGCCACCTGGCAACTTTACCTATACACATGAGGCCGTTATCTATGATCTGCTGTGATGGCAGCTATCAGCACATTGTTGACCCTTCTCTCTCTCTGCTTTTACAGTTGCCCTGCTCAATGTCCTGCGTGACCTTATCTCCCAGCGAACAGAGACAGAGCTATTACACAATGGGCTATCACTGGGTAGGTGTAAACAACTACTTAATCACACATTGATCGGAGAACACTTGTTTTTCTTTGTCAGTTGAAACTCCCGATAGACCCTATGTCAAGAAAACAATCCCAATCAAAATGCAGACAGCATTCGCTGAGGAATTAGCATTAATCTAGTTTTTAGAGGATATTTGTATTTTTGTATTTTCTTTTTTGTACCGGCTTGGGGTTTCACATTGAGATAATGGTAATAGGCAGTGATCCATGCCAGTGGCCATACTTCAACTTCAACTGTTCTGTCTCAGACATAAAATTGGCCACGTATGTGAGGGTTTGCATTGGCAAAGAGTTTGTAATGATTACAAAATCCAACACAGAGTCCATGGAGCAACATGGAGATTTAGGCTATGTATCCAGTAAGAGGCGAACAAGAGGGTCATTGTTCTTCTAGCTCCTGGAGGAATTATTCCTGGGCAGTTTAAACATTCTTGTAGGAACCACACTGCATTGCATGCACGTAGTCGGGTTTTTAGAGCTGCTCTGAATCTGGCTGCCATAGGCCACTCATTATAACTCTCAGGGCAATGCAATAACTCATTTCTGGTGGATTTCCTGGTGTGGTCTTCATAAGTAGTAACGTTGATCACTGCATCTGCTCAGTTGGTGTTTCCTGGAAACGGGTCAAAGTTCAGCGAGAATTATTCGACTCAGAGCAGTTTTAAGGGAGCAGTAGTTAATCGTCTTCGTTCCAATTCACGGCAATGGCTCCCCAGAGCCGAGTATCCCCCAAGAAAAACACATTCAGAAAACGTACTTAACCCTATGCGACTATATTAACTTTCTAGTGGGAAGAGATCCGCAGACTGCGACCCTTAACTCTTGTTGAGTCCCGATGAAGACTTCAAACAAGTCTTGCTTTAGAGTGAACCCTCGCTTGTACAGGTCTCAAACTTTGTCCCCCTTTCCACACTCGCTCCAGTGAAGGAACTATAGGCACATTAGGCACGGCACTAAACCAGAGCAGCAGTCTACAATTCAGTGCGATAAAGAGGTCTTTGTGCGAGAGAAGTCACTTGAAAGAGAACTGGCAGCAGCGTCTTTTATGGTCCCCCGACTGGCTAGAGGCATCCTTGCACAGCCGTAGCCAACCCAGGAAACTGCGCTTTCAGATGATAATGGTTGAGTCAAAGGAGACCAAATCCGAGTCCTCACAATAGGATATGGTTTGATATCGATAGGGTAGCCCCACTATACTGCACTGCTAGTTATAAATGAGGTTATTAGCTGTGAGGCAGGCGTGCGCCCATATGGGGACTGTTAGACCCAGGATTGAACTAAAATAAGTTGTGAATGCGTTTTTAAACGAATTGCATACTAAAGAAAGATTAACACAGCCCAACGTATCTACGCAAAGGAAAAAGGTAAAGAAGGCGCATTTACCATGGTAGCGCTTCTTTTCATCTTTGGCCAGCGTGACGGCGATTCGTAACCCGATGCCGGAGGAGCAACCGGTGATCAACACAACTTTTTGCCCACTGTTCGCCATGACTTGTCCAGAAAGGCGGTGTGTTTTAGTAGCCCAGTCCTCTGCTTCTTATGGTTGCTGCTTAGGGAGACCGATCACCGACCTTTAAAAAACTAAAGCGGATCATGTAGTACGGCAGCCATGTGAGCGCCTAATTCCTCAGTCACATGCCCCTGTAAAAAAAATCAATAAGAAAAATACGCTGCATCTTGTAAACACGTTTGACAAAGGGGTTTACATTTGATAAGGGCTGTCTGCTCTCAAGTTGTTTAGTGGTTAATCTCTGAGAACTCTTAGTGCTTGCGCGCATGTGAGAGGAGCAGAAGAAGAGACTTGGAGGGGGACAGTGCGTGTCTCTTGCGTTGCGCGTCAGTCTACTTACAAATGTGGTCGTATTTACAGTGCACAGGATTCAGTATGCAATACCGTTTCTTCCAATATTTTTTTATTGATCAACAAAATAGAAGAACAAATCAGTACCATATGCTAGAGCATATCCATTTGAATTGAATGAAAAAACACCGAATCATTTTACAAATAAATGTGTATATAGCCATAATAATCAGCCAACAACGACTTACTTTGGTTCCTGAGTCAATAATGTTGCAAAATTAGCCTCTTCCTTTCATTGTTTGTACTGAATTATACTGCCATCTGGCGGTGAGAAGTGTTAACACGTAGAACCAAATCTTGGGCAAATTAAATGTATACCACGGATTATATAATCCATTTATATGTTCATTTTTTATGTTCATTTTGATTTGTAAGTTACAAGTTACTCCAGACCTATTATTATTATAAATGATATTCTAAATTTAACATGGAACTACTGTAATGATGTCTTTCTGGTTCTGTCTGGATTCCAACTGCTGTTACTAAATGTTCGTAATGTGATTATGGGATCAAAGTATTACAGTCGAGTGAGTACACAACCTTGTGTCACTTTGCCCAGTGTTCTCACAGAGGGTGTACACGCACACACACACACATACACAAACACACACACATGCACGCACACACACACGCGCACACAAGCGCACACACACACACACACACACACACACACACACACACACACACACACACACACACACACACACACACACACACACACACACACACACACACAGGCAGGGCCAGTCCAGTAGGAGTGATCCTCATGTTTTTCAGACCTCAGTTTCATTCAAGGGCAAACAAAGGTTATTTATGTCCCATTATATTGCCAAGAGGAGCTTTCTGTGACGGTTATTCATTTCCATCCTATAAATCTGAAAGCAGAGATTCTCCCAGAGGGAATAGGGCCTAGGCCTATCCCAGCAATGGGTGGAATTCTGGCCGTTTCCAAAAGGTCAACAGGCTGAAACATCGGTCTGTTGGCCGAGTGGACACACATTCAGCCATTCTCTCATTACAACACTTAACTGTTCCCCCCCCAACCCCCCCCCCCCCCCCACACACACACACACACACGCACAAACATCCACACACACACACACTCACACAAAAATTCACACACACACACACACACACACACACACACACACACATGCATGCGTGCATGCAGCCACATGCCCACCAAAACAATTTATATACTTATATATATAATCAAGTTCCTTCCTGGTTTCTTCTGTCTTGTAGAATAGTTAATCAGATCCAAACTGACCTCAGTCTAAATCATCTTTCCCATACCCATACTTTCTTTTAAATAATTGATAAAGTGAGAGACCAATTGGGGCAGGCTGTCACAGATACAGATATTGCTAATGGGGCTAAAGCAAGGGCAGGGGGCCGTTCAAGGCCTTTCTCCCATTGTGCCTGGGGAGAGAGTGGACAGGTGTGTATGACAGACATATAGGGGAGGAGAGTGGGGCCAGCAACAACAACAACCAGTTCCCAGCTATTGCTGTGGAATTCCAGGAGAATGACCGACACACACACACACAGAGATGTGAGGAGACCAGGAGAGAGATGTGGTGCAGAGACCACGCAAGTCTGTGCATGTCATCCCACGCCACACAATTGTTCTGCTTTTCAAGCCCCGAGTGCTAGCCTAATGTCTCATCTGTCAGGGTGTTTGGGTGGGTGTGTGGGGGGGGGGGGGGGGGGGGGGGGGGGGTCACACACTTCATCCTTTACACTTCATCCTCTGGCGGAGCCCGGGGTAGCTGCTTCTCCTGAGACGAAGACCTTGAGATTTGCATTTGCAGTCCAGCTGCACTGGACTAGGGTTGGGATTGCAGTGAAATAAGTAATTGATACCTCCGTGGTCACCTTTATCTTAATACCCATCTTCAACCTCTTCTATATCTGCCACTTCATCCTCATCTTCGCCTTTGCCTTCTTTGTTGTCCTTCCCCTACATCTGCAGCTACATCTTCAGCTTCGTCTTCATATTCATCGTCATCTTCATCTTCATCATATTCATATGAGATTGGGACCAAAGCTAACCATAACCTTGTTTAATATAGATTGCATGAAACGTTACATGACGGCTCGTTTATATATAAATGCTAACTGGTTAAATGGAATATTTGGCTGTTATTGAGGTAATTTATTTCTGCCCCATACATTAATAAATGCCTTCTGCAAGAAGGTCACTTTAACTTGAATATTGGTGGGTGAGTTAAAATGATTGCACCCAGGCTATAAAACCTTCTCGGACGGTCTAGGCACGTAATCTCTCGAGAAAGATAACATTTCCTCCTTATGAGTTTCTTTTATGATATAAAACGACTTTCATCATTCATTATTATTGAGCGTTTGAATCACCCCATTATAATAGGATAGAGGTTGGCATTAGGATATTAGGAGACTCAGAGTATATCATGAAATACTCCGATACATCCTCGCATTGACTACATAATGAATGAAGTACTGGAAGTGCACAATGCAGTCTATCCGCCTGGTGTCAATGGTCACGCCCCCTCCAGGCTGCAGTGAGCTCTGGACGCCAGACAGACTGCGGTGGCTCGGCTGCCTCTGGAGCTGCCTCTCCGGCCGTGTGAGACGGGCTGGAATGTTTGCTGCGGATCAGAAGTGGCGCTCTGCACTCTTGTCTGCTGGGGAGGTGTGGAATGCACAATTCACCCCAAACACAGGATAGGGTTGGGGGGGGGGGGGGGGGGGGGGGGGGGGGGGGGGAGGGAGGGTGTGCGTGTGTGCATGTGTTTGTGTGCGTGTGTGTGTGTGTTTCAGTGGTGTTGTACTGGGTGGGTGGGTGGGTGGGTGGTGGCCTGGTTTGGGGGAGGGGGGTGCGTGTGTGCATGTGTGCGTGTGTGTACAGGTTTGTGTGTGTGTGTGTGTGTCTCAGTGGTGTTGGATTGGGTGGGTGGTGGCCTGGTTGGGGAGGGGGGGATCTAAAGGAGTATGAAACAGTGAAAAAAGGGGTTTTGAGGAAGATAGAGTTTCAAGGGGAGCTCTCTGGGGTTGTGGAAGGAAACTGTGATGTGTTCAGTGTCCAATGAGTTAACACAAAGGAATGGACTTTTATATATAGCAGCCAGTTATAATAACAAAAAACAAACACATGTGTGTATGTGTGTGCATGTACATGTGTTTGTGCATGTGTGTGTGCGTGTGTTTGTGCGTGAGTGTGTGTCTGTGTGTGCATGTGTGTGTTTGTGTATGTGTTTGTGCATGTGCGTGTGTTTGTGCATGTGTGTGTGTGTTTGTGTGTGTTTGTGTGTGTTTGTGTGTGTGCATGTGCGTGTGTTTGTGCGGTGTGTGTGTATATATGGTGCTTATATGCCACTGGCCACAGTGTGGTGTTACAGAACACTGCTAGGTTTACTTCAATCAAACACATGCAATGTTTCTCTCCGGCTCACGTGGTACAACAGCACAGATACCTTTTCAATAGTTCAGTTATTCTAAAGGCTACCTGATGATGTTAGAGGTTTCGAGCTTTGATTAAATTTGAGGTAGTGTAAAAATTTGGCTGGAAATTCGAAATTATTAAATGTGGTTGATTGCTATTTTTTTTTTTAACAAAAATGGGATCAAGTTAAATGAGAGCACCTTGTAGTTAGATATTATGTTCATCAGTTCCCCGTTTTCCTATAATTAAATGGGATCAGAGCATGTAAATGAAGGCAAAGAGACACAGATTGTCACCTGGGGAACCTTATTCCAGATGATCAGGATGCCCCAGCAGAAGGTGTACACAAAACAACACAATGTGCAATACAAACAAGCCAGATTTGATCATCCAAACTACAAGTAGAACAAAGTAGAAGTTCATATTTTAATTTTCTTTTAAATTGAAATCGTTATCTTTTTCTTTCTGAATCAGAAACATTTTTTAAATCTATTTTCGCTGTGCTGCAATGTGTTTTGAGTTTTCACTCGGGCACCACTGTAATTTTCCAATTCAGTTTGATTGGTCTTTGTATTTCGTGGTGGCGGAATCAAAACACAATCATACTTCAAACTGTTGTCTCCAAAGGTAAAGGAGAGAGCACAGAGCGAGAGACTGAGGCTTTCCTGTGAGTTTAGTTTCAGTTTTGTTTATTTGTTTGAGCAGTTTCTTCAACAGACATCGTCCTTAGATGTTAATGAGCTTAGTCTTCGCTCATCTCAAATCATTATAATTATCACCAGACTGGCAATTTCCCTACACTGGGGCCCGTCTTGAGGCAGGGGACATTTCAAACAGTTTTCCCGATTGCGACGCCCCCGTAAAGTAAAGGTGTGTGTTTGAGTCCTTGGCCAAAAGGTTCTTGGCTCAAACCCCATCGACAACAGTCTACTTGCATCCTTGAACAGATGCCTGTAACCTGCATACTTTTTCACTGTGAGGTACTTAAAAGTGTTTGCAAAATGACCTAAAAGTCAAATAGTGTAGCATAATTGGCGGTCAAAGAAACGTTAGAGAACCAGTACATGATATCCTTCTGTTGCATCTATGCATGTCTTTGTAAATGTGTGTGTGGGTAGGGTGTGTGTGTGTGCGTGTGTGTGTGCGTGTGTGTGTGTGTGTGTGTGTGTGTGTGGAAGGGAGGTTGAGAGTGAGGATGTAAAGTGAATGTTCCTCGTGAATACTACGTTTCTTTCGTGGTTCCTACAGTAAACCTTGAATCCCTTCTACAGTATTGTCATAGTACTACAGTCTAATATATTTATCAATGTATTCATTTCAGGGTGTGGTGTCAGGACAGAATAACATCTGGACATCTGAACACTTGAGTAGTAAGTGGGTGGTATAAATCAGATGTGTTTTGTGGATTGTGCCCATGTATGAGAGAGAGTGTGTGTGTGTGTGTGTGTGTGTGTGTGTGTTTGTGTGTGCTTGTGCGTGAGTGTTTGTGTGGGAGTTGGGATTGAAGAGGGCTAGTCAAAGAGGTGGTGAAGCCCCTTGAGCAATGAATTTGACTCTAGGGAAAACACACACACGCACTCATAACCATGCTTAAGGTGATGACAGAACATAATGAATCTTTTGCAGAAAGACGTGGATAAATAGAGGTGAGGCAGTGGTGGTTTGCCTGACACACTGATAAACATTCACCATGTGTATGGTGAATCAAACATTTCAAAATAAAAGTCAGAAATGACATGTATGCCTTTACCTGGCTGCTTTAAAATGATACTCTATAACTTTACTAGATATAGTATATTATATTATGAGCTGCACACCTAAATCACTGGCCTGTTAAGTGAGCATTGAGCGAGTGAAATGTGGGTCATGTATGACAATTATCTCATGTGGGCTGTATGAAAAAACAACAACTGTGGAATCAAATTTCCCCCGAAACCCACTTAAATCAATGTTTGGCAAACACAAAGAGTCTGCTCTGTCTGTCTTCCGATCTTCAAATGCATATTTAGCTGACAGTCTGCCTGTTGTCCTGTTCTGGCATGTTCCAGACGCCTACACACCACAGGCTAACTCAATTTAAATCTTCCGGATATTTAATCCTTCACTCTTGACCCATGATCAATATGAGTATCCGATTTGCTTAATGAGACACAGAGATAACTTATGTGTGGTCCTGTCTATGACTAATTTCGTTAGCCATGGCATCTGGGTGATGAAAAAATGAGAAATATAATAACACATAAGACAATCTCTAACTTTCTCACAGTCATTAAAGCAAGCAATGAAAAATATAAAAGGACATTTCAATGTCCATAAATAAATACACTATGATTGAAAAAGGTTATGATACAACAGAATTATGATAGACCTTTATAGAAACACGATTTAATAAACCAGCCAAGTGGAATAATAATACAATTAGAGTGACAAACTGAGGAAGATAGCAATAAAAAACAGAAAACGGTTTGATATATATATTATATTTGAAGTCCTTCCCAGACTCTTGTATCACTTCACCAGACTCTTCTATCATCTTCCCTCCACAAAGTAGGATGAAAAAGACATGTCAGATCCCTTGTTTTGTTGTTCGCTTTTTCTGCTGTCCAGTAGCTAGCCAAACTTCTGTCAATTGCTTCACTGATCTGAAGTCAATGAAAAACCTGTGTGAGCGTGTAATAAATGCACACGCTAACCTCAACTTATTTATTTGTATTAGTTATTTTATATTATTGGATTGACAACATGCTAGCTCAATAGAAAAGCAGCACAGGCTTTTCATTTGAAGTGATTTTCACACCAGGGCATCTTTGTTGATATTAGTGCAAACATGTCCGTGAGCGGTGCCTATGGGATTTCAGTTGCCAGAGTTTGATTTGTTAAAATCTGAATCAACTGTATTACCCCACAATCAAAATACAGAGTTAGGAAATCCTATTTGGCAGGTTTGCACACACACACACACACACACACACACACACACACACACACACACACACACACACACACACACACACACACACACACACACACACATACACACACACACACACATACACACAAGTACAAATGCACGCACACACACGTGCACATACATACACATTTACAAGGAATTTAACTTGGCAATTTGCATTTGTTTTCATAGAAGCACACAAAGGAGAGAAATAATATGAATAAATATAGAAATGCACAACAGTTTACTGATGACTTAGCAACAGTGTTTTACGGTATATTGTCTTCATTCCTTTTTTTTTTTAAACACTGTACAGGTCAAGTTATGTCATGTAGGGTACATAATATATGCTCACTAAGTATTTCTCACCCAGAGCTCAGACTGTCCACCAGCCTCTTAGTAACTATCTGTCAAAAGCTGTATGGAATGCAGCCCGGGCTCATTTCGGTACTTGGCTGCCAGCGAGGAGGTGGTGGAGTGTGGAGGTGGAGGGGTCAGGGGTCAGTTCTCTTGTGTACACAGGGGATCATTCTTAATCTGTCCAAGTCATCTGGGCGTTTCTGTCCTGCACAATACTGCAACTTTTTGACTGATATAGCCTTCCCTCTTGCAACCTATCACTTAAGACAACAGTTTGTGCTACTTATGACCCTACCTTGTATTGAACAATAACAACACTTACATTTGAAAGCAATACACTAGTCATTGTCTTCACTGATACTATTATATATATATATATATATATATATATATATATATATATATATATAATAGTATCAGTGAAGACAATGACAAATGTATTGTTTTCTGAAGTAACTATTCTTGTCTATTTATCTCTCTCTCCCTCTCTCTTATTACTCTCTTTATCTGTCTCTCTCTCTCTGTCTCACTCTTTTTGAGCAATTCTCTCGCCTGCACAGGAAAAAATGCCCCACGCACACATAGAATTCAAGAGAAAATGGAATTATTGTGAAACGATGATTCATTTCAAAACACCACTCCCCACACATGGTACTAAATATCAGATTACGTTAAGTTCAAGGAAGTTTAACGAGGTGAACCTTAAGAGAACCTAGAAACATAAGAAACTAAGACACTGTCATTCTTTGCCCTTTAACCTGAGGTTATGCACCTAGGCTTGGCCAGTGGCCTGGGCTGCTGCCTGAACAAGTGCTGGATAATTGAGTGAATGCTGGCCTGATAGTGAAGATAACATGGTTACACCCAACAAGGATCACGGTACTTGTACTGGTCTACTGCAAAAATGCAAGGTCTATTAATAGCTGTGATGTTCAGAACTGGGGCGAAAATATCTTCTCTTGCTTCAATTGACTTTCTTTAAAAACATTCAAAAAGCCTGTCTGGAACGCTTTACATAATACTTTGTTATTTCTTTAAAAACAAACAAAAAATATAAAACAGCCTAATTGTGACGCTGTAAGTTGGATAAACGTATTCCCATTGCGATCAGCCATCAACTCTTACCATCACCATAAAAAGTTGTTCATAATAAACCACGTCTTCATTTCATTAAATAATTTCCTCAAATAATAACTGCCCTGTGTTAACGTCCTATTCTGGCTCCTTTGTAGCCTAAACCATATATCTAACGGAGTAGTCATATATCTCGCTGATGATATAAAACGTGACAGGTTGCCCGGCAAAATGTGTCCAATGAGTAAATAACCACCGCAACAACGCGAGACCTAACCAATTATCGCGTGTAATCAACGCGCCGGCTCCAGGGGGAGATGTATGATTTATCACGGAGTTTTCCGGCGAGCGCTGCTCGTCTATTCGCCTCCAGACGTCGTCCTATGGGAGCCGGAGGAGGGGAGTGTGGGAATATATATGTGTGGGTATATATATATATATATATATATATATATATATATATATATAATAGTATCAGTGAAGACAATGACAAATGTATTGTTTTCTGAAGTAACTATTCTTGTCTATTTATCTCTCTCTCCCTCTCTTATTACTTTCTTTATCTGTCTCTCTCTCTGTCTCACTCTCTTTTTGAGCAATTCTCTCGCCTGCACAGGAAAAAATGTCCCACGCACAAAAAGAATTCAAGAGAAAATGGAATTATTGTGAAACGAGGACTCATTTCAATAAACCACTCCCCACACATGGTACTAAATCACAGATTACGTTAAATTCAAGGAAGTTTAACGAGGTGAACCTTAAGAGAACCTAGAAACATAAGAAACCCATCACTAAGACACTGTCATTCTTTGCCCTTTAACCTGAGGTTATGCACCTAGGCTTGGCCAGTGGCCTGGGCTGCTGCCTGGATAATTGAGTGAATGCTGGCCTGATAGTGAAGATAACATGGTTACACACAACAGGGATCACGGTACTTGTACTGGTCTACTGCAAACATGCAAGGTCTATAGCTGTGATGTTCAGAACTGGGGCGAAAATATCTTCTCTTGCTTCAATTTACTTTCTTTAAAAACATTCAAAAAGCCTGTCTGGAACGCTTTACATAATACTTTGTTATTTCTTTAAAAACAAACAAAAAATATAAAACAGCCTAATTGTGACGCTGTAAGTTGGATAAACGTATTCCCATTGTGATCAGCCATCAACTCTATCCATCACCATAAAAAGTTGTTCATAATAAACCACGTCTTCATTTCATTAAACAATTTCCTCAAATAATAACTGTCCTGTGTTAACGTCCTATTCTGGCTCCTTTGTAGCCTAAGCCATATATCTAACGGAGTAGTCATATATCTCGCTGATGATATAAAACGTGACAGGTTGCCCGGCAAAATGTGTCCTATGAGTAAATAACCACCGCAACAACGCGAGACCTAACCAATTATCGCGTGTAATCAACGCGCTGGCTCCAGGGGGAGATGTATGATTTATCACGGAGTTTTCCGGCGAGTGCTGCTCGTCTATTCGCCTCGAGACGTCGTCCTATGGGAGCCGGAGGAGGGGAGTGTGGGAGGTAGGGAGGGGGAGAGGGAGAAATTGAATGAGAGGGACAGAGCGAAGTTGAGAGGAGCCTCAAAAAAAAAACTCTCCAACAATCAGCAAGTGGAACTAGGCTACAGACCGTGCACAGGGCGCAGTGTTGGCTCTCTTCCTTTCTTCCCGCATGGCTGCTTAGTTTAATCAAACTTTCATATTGCAATTTCAAAGTTTTTCGGCGGAGGCAAGGGGTCTATGCTTTTAAGATGGACCGCCTAGCAAGAAAGAGGTCGTTCAGGACAATACCGCTATTTCTTATTGTCTTACTTCAAGCAACAGCGACACAAACTGCAGGTAAAGTGTCTTGTTGAGCACCTGCCGAAAAAAACCCCAATTTATTCTGAGACTAAAGCTTCTGTCAAAGCGTTTCAATGTATTTTGTCCTCTAGCTCAATATCCAATCTCTCTTGACAGCTCAATTGTTATTTGTTACTTCAAATGATGATCAAAAGATTATGAAATGACGAGGTTGTTTGGTTGTTATGTGTTATTATTTCCCTCCCAAAGTGTGTTGTTGATATCCAGCGGACGCTCTTTGATATGCAGGGATGTGGTGGTGATGCTGCTGGTTTGAACTTGCCCGTAGTTCAGCCCAGGATTCATTTCATAGTGCAGTGCATAGACGGCTCAAACGACTTCTTGGCTCATTTAAAATACATTAAGTCATTAAAAACGGCCCGAACTCGTCAGGTCCCTGCAAATGATCACTAATGAAATTCTACTATTCCATATAAAGCATCCAGATGCGTACCATTTCACACAGTATTGGGATCGCTTCAGATTTCCTCAGCGTTGATTTCATCTTTTTATATGTAAATGAGAAATAATTCAATTAGAACTAATTCAATTAGAAACAATTAAAAAAGACACGATCATTTAAAACGGCTGGCTTTTAAATATAACCTATGGCACGCATAACTCAGTGTGTCGCCTTACGTCCGATGGGGGCTCTTGACAGTGAGATGGGGCCAAGCCCTCAGCTGGAGGAGATGTGACGATGATGATGTCATGTTTGAGTTTGCTCGTGATCTGCGTCGGTTTACCGTGAAGAGGTTTAGCGTTGGTCTGAGAAAGAGGTGAGCGGCTGAAACGCTCACCCACTGCAGTAGATTAAAATTCCTGTCATGGATCTGTTTAATGTGGCCCACGACGACTCACTGAAGGCCTTGAGGGGAAGGCGCTTACTGCTAACGCTCTTACAGCTTAAACACTTGTTCATATTTGATCGTATACGATGATGTTGCGTGAACAGTACTGCACTGTTACGTAGGCCTATAGGCCTATGACTACTGCTGGAATTTAACATGGTGACTATAGGCTAGGGGATATTTACATTTACTAACCAACCTTATCAACCAACACAAAGAAGAATCAGTGTATTTACTTCTTTCTCTTGTTAACACTTGTTGCTTCCTGCGCGTGTGTGTGTGCGTGTGCGTGTGTGTGTGCGTGTGTGTGTGTGTGTGTGTGTGTGTGTGTGTGTGTGTGTTGTGTTCGTATAAAAGGACTACAATATTTGCTGTGTTTTCGGGTTCTGTTCAGCAAGCAAAGCAATAAAGCCAATTTTTCTTCCCCACAGATCTGTGATTCCTAAGATAGCCATTAACAAACCGGCATGTGCACGTTGTATTGTGTTTCCTGCTTGCCACCCACGCTGCTTAGACTCCACAGTACTTCAGAGGGGCGTCCGATGAGAGAGCCTTCTATCCCCCCCCCCCCCCCCCCCCCCCCCCCCCCCCCCACCTCCCTCCTTGTGGCCATGTTCCCAGCTCATCATCTCCAGACTGTGTTCTTACAGGTGCTGTCCTTAGAGATCGCCCATTCGAAGAAAAAAATAAAATAAAATAGACATGCCTCAACAGCAGCAGTTAGCTAGTTATGAAAGATGCCTCGCTTTCAACCCCTCGTCCACTTTTCAAATTTTATTTCACATCTTTGAAGGGACTTAGTGTTAGCTGTTTGAAAAAAAAATTGAGGGGTGGGGGGTCTGAAAAGCGTTGATGAGATGAGGAGCTGTGCAGACCAGCAGTGGCCTGAATCGCAGACAATTGCCAGCCACATGGAAGCGATTTGGTCGAGAGAGACCTAATGAAGGCTGGAACAGTGGCCGAGAGAGAGAGAGAGAGAGTGATGGAGGGAGGGGGAAAGAGAGGGAGATCGTTTGGTACATATGGCGCTGCAGATATCAAAGTGCTCAGCATTGTCTGGTGTGATTGTGCACACCAGAGTGAATCTTTGTGAGCGTGTATTTGTATGCGTGTGTTTTTATGCACGTTTTGTGGCACCCCAGACGGAACAGTTAATAACTGGCACGGAAACGGCTGTGGTTAAAACCCATTCAGGGCATCCTTTATTTTAACCACTGCAGAAAAGTAAGAAAAGGGTTGGGGATAAACGAGGGCAACCAAAGTTCTTCCCGGACCGGGGTATCTTCTCTAGCGGGGATCAGTCTGTGGACAGGGCCATTCTTCCTCTGTTACCAGCTCCCACACTCTCCTGCACGGTAGTCTCCGGCAGGCTAAAGTAGGAGTTGATCGTTATCCCACTCCCAGGCCTGCAGCAGCTGTGAGTGATAATAGTGATTAGCTATCACCTTTCCCAACTGCCTTCTACCTGCAGGTCTGCACTGTCCGTTCTCAGCCCTTTGGGGGCTCTGAGGTTCTCCTGGATCCCCACTGTGTGTGTGTGTGTGTGCGTGCATTTGTACTTGTGTGTATGTGTGTGTGTGTGTATGTGTGTGTGTGTGTGTGTGTGTGTGTTCTGTCTGCTTGCAAGGTGTGCACATGCGCGTTTCAGTTTATGAATGTTTTCCCATATGCCGTTGTGAGTTTTGGAGCAGTGCGAAGGGACTTTGTAGTCATGCCTGATGACAGGAAGTGAGACTTTCTCCCTCGCACATCCACAGCCTAGTGAATGCTTTGTTCCTCTGCCTCATCAACATTTTTCTTGCTACCCCCCTCCTGTTTTCTTTACATGTGCCCTACGAACCACACCACAGCAACATGCATGGATCTATCAAATGTTTTATGAGTTTGTTTACATCCACTACCATCCGCTGTGACGCGCCCATGTTTTGACTGGACGGAAGAGAGAGGTTTTCATGCATGCAGCCTCTTTCTGGTTCCTATTTGATCCAGCAAGCCAACCCTGAATCCTGCACCAAAACTCCCACAGGGTTGCGACAGGGCCCGGTCCTCCTTTGATCCAGCCGCAAAATGAGAGAAGGACAAATGCAAACAAATGAGAGAAAGTAGAGTTTATTTTGTCCTCCTCCAGAGGCTCTCACTGGGAATGGTGTCTGACTGGCCTGTGACCTCATCACAGGCCTGTAGCTTTTAGGAATGATGTCGGGCCTTTCCTTTGGGGGAATTCCAATTCTCTAAAGTGCAGAAATGATGCTTAACCACCTCATGGATCATCTCTTTAACCTATAGAGTGCCATAAACATCTAGCCTGCAGAAGGCCAGGAGCACATCCAAGCCTCCCCTAGTCCCTTCCCTATCTGGCTGTTTTTCTGTGACATCAGCTTGGATGGCTCCCTTTTGGATGGCTCCCTTTAGAACAGTAAAGACCATTCATCACTAGAGCTGTCTTTTTAGTTGTTTTGTTAAATTTTTTATAAGATGTCAGCTGCCCTGAGTGGGCGACTAGTTCTCCACGATAATATCCACACATTAAGACACAGACCCCATAAACGTGCAGGCGGTGGCTGATGGCCCTTCCTTCCGGAACCATCTGTTACAGTACCTTTTCAACGCAGCGCAGTCTCCCCGGTGACACGATGACCCTGCCTAGTGCCCTCCTTTCATTTCTTTAACCTCCCTCTCTCTGAACTCTGTGCTACAGCCCAGACAACAGGTTGTTAACCTCAGGAGGTCTGACAACTTTATGTCAAAACAGCAAATGCGGCATTGCCGCAGGGCATAACTGACATAATTTCTTGGTTTGAAAAGTCATGAATGAACAACTGCCCTAGAATAATGTGAGTGTGTCTTGTGTGGTGGAGCAATTTGCTTTCAATGCTTTCTGTGGTGTGTGTGTTTTCATATCGGAGACAATGAGTAATGGGCTTGCAGTTGACCTGAAAAATATCATTTCAGTTCATGTGTGTGCATGTATGTTTGTATGGAGATGTATCCTTGTGCCTGCTTTTTCATGTATGAGTGGGTGGGTGGGTTAGTTGGATATGGGTTTGTGTGTGTGTGAAATACACAGGTGTTTTCTCCGTGGGCCCAAAAGCTCTTTGCTTTGTCACGCTGAGCACAAACATGAACAGAGCAAACCAAGGAAGTGGACCAAAGCCGGACTGGTGTGAATTGGAAGGGAATGTTCAACCACATTTCTACTACTCTGTGCCAGCATCTTAAGGCGAGCGGCCATGCATGTGAGCTGAGAAACCAAGGACTTATCCTTTTGACCCATATTCAGCATTCTAAACATGCTAATCACAGCTGTCTATGTTTGAGTTGCAGCAGCATTTGCGATGTTTCAACGTCAGACTGCATTGACAAACAGAACTAGATAT